>VDFB02274527.1:0-22739 GCA_007258455.2 Sequoia sempervirens | reverse complement strand
GAAACGGTTGAGTAACACTCTTCGTAGTTAGAAAGTTTATTTGTAGCGAAGATTTTGGGTGTTGTTAGAAAGCATGGATCGTCTTGCGAAGACCAATGGCATGTGTTGTTCCTATGTCCTAGATTTCAAGGATTCTAGGTACTAACATACTTTTCAAAGAACGATTTCACTATGTCTACATTTGCATGATTGCTCCAATCAAGTTTGTCCATGTTTGGGGCACCTTCAAACCAAATGAATCCATGTACAAGCGCAGACCCTTGATGTTGCCACTCATATCGATACCAATAGTCTGTTGCACAGTAAATCTTCTTTAAGACTTCTTGGCAGAATACTGTGAATCATTGATGCAAGTATAAGGATGTGGCATGTGGGTTCGTAACAATGTTATCTATGTGATCTTTATTGTTTCCTGATGTTGGCGTTGCTCCCTTTGAAAATAGTTGGTGTAAATTAGGCCATTTAGTATTTGTAGCACTTAACGTGATGAATAGTGTGGGGGAGCCTATTTGGTTGATCATGTTTGACAATTCACCATGACACTTATTCCAATATGATTGTGTGCCTCTAAGGGATGATCCATAATGCATCAATTGTTTGGCTATTTTAGTGTTAGGCAATTGTTGTATATGTAGACAAAGACTGTCTATGGTGGTTGGCATGCAGTCCTCAACATTTTTCTTGACAAAAATAGAGGCAACACCTTGGCTCCAGTGGCACATCAATAAGTTCAAGACAAAATATTTAAAACTTGGATGCCTTCCAAATCTGTTATCATGAAACCTCATTAGGTGCAGCACATATTCATGCATTTCAACTTATCTATAGTGAGGTTGTAAATGTAGTGCACTACCATTTGGAAAGAGTGAAGGAAAAGCCATATTGAAAAGGCCCTCAGTATTGTATTCATTAACTGGTGAGGGCTCAAGTGTTGGCCAATCAATAATAGTGTCATCTTGATCTCTAACTTGCAATGTTTCTTTGATGATTTCTAGTTTGTCATGTTTATTTGGTAACCTAGCCATAAATGATGAGGATCAAGTGAATTCATTGTCTGGTGGGTCCACAGAAAATGTTGATGCATTTCTTGGTGCAACCATATTTTCATTGTTAGAAATAATGTTATGAAGCATATTGGAAATGTCTATATTTGTATCGAGGAGCTCTTCAAGAGATGCAAAATCCACCTCAACGTCTTTGTAGTATGGGTCATAGGTGATTTTATATTTTAGTGCAGCCCACACCCAATGCCTACATACATAGCAGTTATAATGGTCACCTTTTGTATTGGTTCTTCGAACCACCAACACATCCAAGTTTGCAATTTTCTGTGGCAGGTATCTTGCTATGGTTTTGATATCTTGCGGGAAACAAATTGTGTGCCCACTATATTTGTATTTGCCTCCATGAGCATGTGTTACTTGTATTATCGGATTGACTCATGCTATAAGAATTTCTTTGACTTGTGTTAGTGTTTGTAGCTCATATGGTTGTACTCTGAGGTCCATAAAATTAGTTGATGAGAAACAATGTCTACCTTTCTCACGAAAGCATCTAAAACAAACTAGACCAATTTGTGTTGAGTTGGTGTGCATTCTTGGGTAGCATTCATGGAAAACTGTGCAAGTTGGAAATTTTGATAGTTTATCTAATCTCGAACGAAATCATTTAGAAGCTTCTATAAAGTTTTTTTCGATATGTGGTAAGCTTGTGGACTAATTTTGAAGAGTGCATTGTTTTGTGTGAACACATTGACAAACCTCGGTTAGAAAGGTGTTTAGTTTGGGATGTAGATTCATATGGTTCAATGTTGTGTTGGTTTGACTGAATGGAGGTTGGTGTGTTGGATTCTATTGTTTGTTTTCCTATGTGTTGCATATGACAACGAATGCTTATTTCTTCTTTATGTTGAATATAGTAGTTATGACTTCTTTTACGAGATTGTATGCTTTTAGGGTTAGAGGTCGCCATCTGTAAAGGGAATAGGAACTACAATCATCAAATGTACAATTGCAAATACATACAAAATTATAGAATCTAAACATTTATGGTACAATTTCTTTGATCATTATAATTTTGATACTTATTTGAGATACGAATGGTATGCTATATACATAAGTAATTTGGTGAAAGAGAGCAATCACATTATTTTCATAATACCAATATATTCAATACACATATGATTTCAAAATTCTATGTATGCAATCAAAAGTATAGAAAGTATACTATATAAGATGTTACAAAATTGTATATATGTTACATAAGCACTTGAGCTACATCTAAACACTAGCAATATGACACATATCAGTGATTTCACCCAACATGAGTGAATTCTCTCCAAAAAAATCTAGCTCGTCAACCTTTGTGATTGTTGATTTTACTCGTCCTTGAGCACCACTTGAATCATATGAGTTTGTGATTGTGAAGATAAATTGCTTGAATAACACTTCTTTGACTATGGTCTCAACTTCAGTTTCTTTTCTAGGATTGAATTGTAACATGTATAAATTATCTACAGACATTCCAAGAAGTCTGGTGGCTAGTTCTTCAAAAGCAACAGCCCATAATATTCTTGTATGGTCTGCAAGCTTTAGCTAGAATATGTATCTGTAGGTACATTTAGTAGTTGTAGCTTTGCATTTTGAATAGTACCATGTTTGATCATCATTCTAGACAACTTTATTTTTACATTTTTTCCATCTAACTCAAGGGGGCAAGATGGATAGCAAAGTGAATTTATTTTTATGAATTGCACTATTTCTTTTAGAGTGCATTGGATTGTTTGTTTCATATTGGTAGTTTGCTCTTCAATATCAACAATTGTTTTCCTTGTAAGAACAAGAGGTACATCCAACGGTTGTGTAACTGATGGAGTAAAATTAGTCCCATTCTATTCAAACCATGATTTGAGTTGTTATGCCTCCTCTATTCTTGGGTTTATAAATAGGTGGGCGCTTGCCAAAGTGCTTATGACCGTTCCATCATACTTAATGATACGACCATTTTTTATTGCAAGTGCAACAACATGATGTAAGTGATACATCTCCTAGAGTTGTTTGCCTTCATTTTCACTAGTTGGACCCCATAAAGTAATATTAATGGTAGATGAAGAGATATCTATCAATTTGATGCTCCTTCGAAGAACTTCAGTCCCATCCCTCCTCCTTATTGTTGAGCTTGGGTCCACACATATGACTATTCCAATAACATCAACAAGGATATTATTGTTCAGTTCTAAAATGTCCTTGAAGGGCATGAAAGAGAACTGATGTTTGGGAATTGCAAGGTCATCTTTGGAGAGAGAAATTTTGGAATCCTCGACTAAAGAAATTTCAAGTTAGCTATTCAATTTGTTGTACAACCTATTTGTTGGCTTAATTGTTCCACCATATATTGTATATAATTCTCCAACATGAACCTTCATGTAGTGAAGGTTTGCATTTTCATTAAAGCAAGTTACACGTATTTCAGTGCACTCACAATCAATAAAATCAAATGAAAATACATGCCCTTGTCCCTTCTTTGTGTTGAAGCGGTGCATTTATTTTTTCATGGTAACAAGACCCTTTATAAGCCACCTTGTCTGAAATGGATTCAAATTTCTAATAGGAGTAATATTGGAGGGAAGGTCTTTCTTTTGTAGGGACAAGCATAATCCAAAAATTTCCCTATGAGGAGGTGGCTTTGTTACCATACCGTTGTTATTCATGCTTGTAGATGGAGCAGTTGAGCTTGTAGCATTAACTTGTTGGGCTTGTTCTTCAAACAAGTAGGCAGGTTGACCAATGATATCTTGCTACAAACATGTGATTTCTAATTTGGAGATTACAATCCACCTATAAAGGTAAAATGAGTAAGTATTTTGAGTAGGAACAAATGTGACATAGTGGATAAAAAATGCTAAGCTACAAGCTGTTATTTGGAATTTTGTAGAAGAGCATGGAAATATGGTGGCTCACCTTGAATTACAAAGAACAGGGCAACTGTATCCTATGAGTTTAAGTATAGATCCCTTTTGGAGTTCTTTAGAAGCTATGTACCGATTGTACTTTTTTGGAAGTGTAGCCTTTTTCTTATGTACCCCATCTGAGAGCTCCACTCTATATCGATCAGCCAGTTCGAGGCCATGGCCAAATAGTGAAATATCTAATGCTTGTAGATGGGTTTGCAAGTCTACGTTTTCATCATTGATCATCTTGATTGCATTCTCAATCAAGGAATATTTTTTCAAGAGAAGTGGTTGTGGTACTATAACACCTTCATCAAGGCTTGTATATGTGGCATGTACTTGTTGGGATTGTTGTTCAAAAAGGTAGGTGGGTTGGACAATGATAACCTATTGCAAACATGTGATTTCTAATTCCAATAAGGCAATCCACCTATAAGTGTACAATGAAGAAGTATTATCAATAGGACGAGATTTGACACAATGGGTTCAAGAATGATAATCTGTAAGTTGTCATTTGGCATATTGTAGAAAAGCATTGAAACATGGTGGCTCACCTTGAATTGCAAATAATAGGGAAACTGTATTTAATGAGTTTAAGTATAGATCCCTTTTGGAGTTCTTCAGAATCTATGTAGTGGTTGTACTATTTTGGAAGTGTAGCCTTTTGCTTATGTACCCCATCAGAGAGTTGTACTATATAGTGATTGGTTGGTTCAGGCCCATGGCCAAACATTGAAATATCTATTGCTTGTAGATGGGGTTGTAAGTCTATGTTTCAATCATTGATCAACTTAATCACATTCTCAGTCAAAGAATACATTGTGATGAGAGAGCAAACTAGTCCTTGCAAAAGTAAATTGTAGGTGGCAACTATTACTTACTATAAATGGCATATAAAAGCATACTTTGTGAAGTAGGAAATGAATATGTTGTATAGCTAACTAATTTGATAATAAGTGAAAAAAGCCACAATCTAGTTGACTATGACCATGCAAGCACTAGTTGAAATAAAAGTGTGTAAAGAAGTTACATAGTGTAAAAGTAAATTTAGAATAATACTTGTAAATGTGATTCTGAATAGGTTTGTATATCAAAATAGTGGCCTTTGGAAGTTAGCTTGTTGCACTTGTAAGAACAAAAAAAGAGAAAGTGTAGTGAGTAAAAAAATTAGTTCACTCTATTAAGTAGTCTAAGTAAATTGCAAGCACTATAGATGTTTGAATATGCATTCAATGCTAAAGGCACAAGAGGAAAAGTGCTTTGGAATAAATGAATATAACACTAGTGCATTATTAGCAAGGGATAAACATCGAAGGATCATACAATAAAATTAAAGAAAGCTACTTGGTTTGCAAATGTGTTAATCATTTGGGGTGCAATGGAATTAGGAAACCTAACTATACTTTATACTAACTGTGTTAATTAAATGAGCCTAACACATTTAACCTATTATTGGAGAGAGAAAATTTTGTGGATTGTGTCTTGGCTGAGGAAGCAAACACTTTGTAAACCATCTTTGTAGCTATAAGGAAAATATAGGGTGGTGACTTATTTTATTTTGTGAACCTTCATATGGGAATATGTGTTGTATGGTGTATATGTTTATTATGTATGTTAATCTAATATACTAGAAATGTGGTATATTTTAAAAGAATGGACTTTGTTTAAAATAATACTTTAGTGTAAAGGGTTTGGGTTTTTGGAAGTGAGTACGATATTATCGTTCTACTAAGTGAACAAATTGTAAGGATGTAGGTGCAACAAAGAGGCAATTATTGAAGGAGATATATAGCGTTTGTTGGCGATATATATTAAACAAGTGCTATAAATGAAATGTTGAGAACACAATGGTCAGACTACAATTAGTTGAAGTGAAATGAGGAAAGGATTGTGATACATTATAGATAAACTTCTATTCTTAATTATATGTAATTGAAGATGTCATTTTTATTTGGAATTGAAACATATGGGTCAAGTAAAGAGATATAGAGCAAAAGAAAAGGAAAGAATGAAGCTCCAATATTATAACAAGAGCACATTTTATGTGTATATATTTACGAAGCAAAAGCGTGTTACATGGTATTGTAGTAGGTGACATATTGCATTTTTTATCGCGAGGCAAAGTGCCTTGTTCATAGTATATTGGAGTTTACATTTCTTTTAGGGATTTACAAAATATCCAACTATCCATAAGTTGGTAAAAGTTGTAGTTACATGGTTAAATCACATACTATATACACATTTATAGGGAGAAAGTGTATTAGACATCATTCAAGTAATTTTGAAATGCTTATTTTATGTAGATAGAACCACCTTGTCTGTAGAACTCATCTGCTTTCATTTCACAAAGGAAAGTGCAAAAGGAACCCAACTTCTCACAAGTTGAGTGGAACTCATGTAATGTTACTTCCATCGACTGAATTTCACAATCCTGCACACTTTGCATGTTTTGAACAGTGGCCTTTGCTTGTTGTAGCAAGTCAAGGCAACTAACTATAATGTGATTTGCAAAATCTTGTATGTGGCTTGTAGAAGTGCATTGCAATTGATTGACGATGTTGAGTTGGTCGACAAAATAGGGGCACTGGAACTACTCAAGATGTCAATAATCTCATTGGGTTGATACAGATTGTCCATTCCTAAATGATATTACATTTTTAAAATGGAAAACAGTATACTATATGTTTAGTGATGTATAAGAATATGTGGCTTGCCTTTTGGAAGATGACAATGTTGATCATAAAATAGAAAAGCTATTTAAAATTAGTTTACTTTACAAATGAATACCTTTAAACTACAAATATAAACTTTACTCTATCAATATTGAAATAAACATTTCTTTAATTTAATATCATAAACATGTGATAAAACTTATACATAGAAGAATAATTAAGATTTTATAAAAGAACTTAACAAATGTTTATTTGCATGCTAATCTAAGATAGCGTCTCAAAATTAAATAACTATTGGAAAGGGATGCTAAGTGGAGCATAACTGTTATTTGCATGCTAATCTAAGATAATGTCTCAGAATTAAATAACTATTGGCAAGGGATGTTAGGTGGAGAATAACGGTCATCTATCATTGAAAACAAAATCATTAATAAATAATTATTACTTTGCTTTTATGAGTAGAAGTTTGGGTTCTCGTTGGATTCACTCATAGGGGTGGTTGTTTTCCTAATGGAGTGGCAAGTGTTTATAATAGAAATTGAGTAAAAATTATATAATAGAAATATAAATACTACAAATAAGTTTGCTAATAAGTGTTTATAATAGAAATTGAGTAAAAATAATATAAAAACAAATCTTTACACTACGTGAGATAAGTTTGCATAATATATCTAATCAAATAGAATAAATAAAATATACTTAAAAATATTTAAACTATTTATGGTAAAATTGACTAAAAGAGATCAAATATAACAAAATCTAATAAATATAATTATAAATTTGTACACTATTTAAGTTAAATCTGAATAAAAATCTATTAAAATATAATAAATAAATTGTAATTTAATGTTTTTTCCTATTTGTATTTTATTTTTATCTAATTTAGACTTGTAAACATATCATTTTATCTTTTTTTTAATAAGTTTGATAGTAAATATTTTATATCTATAATAAAAATAGTATATTAAAAAAACTGTACACTATAGTATATTTTTATATAATATAAAATCTAATTAATAATTTTTAACTATAATAATTTCATACATGTATTTAATAGTTTTGTTAAAGAGTATAATATATAATACCTAAATGTATATTCAAGGTAAAGGATGTTGTAATGTTAAAACCTAAATGTGCTCATTATTAGGATATTAGCCACGCACAAATATTCATTTGTATATAATATATTGTACAAAACCCTAAAAAACTAGGCACGAATAAAATATTGTGTGGAGAACAGGGGAGAAGGTGGAAGTTGGTAGGAGAATAATTCGGCTCTATCCATGCCCAAGGAAGAGGAGTAAGTGAGCTTTGTGCTGCACACAATTTATAAGAGCTCGTGTAGAAGAGAAAGGGGATCGCTATTGGAAACCTTATTTTCAAGCTGCAGGTCACCAAATTGGAGAAGCGAAAGGTCAATACCAGCGAGCAAGAGTTTGGAGGGGCGGAAACCAATAGTGGGGGTCATTACTAAAACATGTGGGTCAATCTAGAAGGAAGAGGCAAAGGAGAAAAAGATAGAATAGAAGAGCGAATAGAAAAAAGAAACACAAAGCACTTTCCTATTTTCTTTCTATTCTTTCACTATAAAAAGAACAAACTACAATGAAAGCTGGAGTGTGGGAAGTATCATGCACTGTTTAAATTCCTTTTCTTGGTATGTCCTCCGCCCTTTGCGTATTCTCTTGCAATTTGGTTCAAGTAGTATATATGCTTCCAATAGTAGTCTCGATGAAAGTCATGTGTTTGTGGTGAATCGATTCATTCTTCTTATAGGGATAATCAATGGTGACTTATCAAATATTTACCAACATCAATAAATGTAGAAGATGCAAATTTATGGCATTTGAGATAGCGCTAAAATTTAATCAATGAAAAGGGACATCCAAGAGCAGCTGGAGGTTGATATTTTTACTTGTTGAGATTTCAAATCTAGACAGTATGTTTTCAATCGCTATGGCTCTGTCCATATTCTGACAACACACTTCAAGACACAAAAGGATGGTCACTTACAGCCACATAGCCCACCCAACTCATCCATGCATTGATTATTACTCCCATCTGATTGACGGCTTGATATTTTTGTGCTATACCAATGCAAAGCATGGCGCTCAATCTATTGCCATTCATAGAGTTGGAAAGTGGGTTCCACCATATTTGATCGACAACTTGATATCAACGAAGTTTAATAGCAATCCACAATAGTTTGACAGGAAACCATGGTAGTTTGATAGCGTGAGACTTGTTTCAAGTTGAAAGCTCATGCAATATATGGCCTATCGGCTAAACATGAGAGATATGTCCTTTGATTGACGGCTTGATATTTTTGTGCTATACTAATGCAAAGCATGGCACTCAATCTATTGTCATTCATAGAGTTGGAAAGTGGGTTCCACCATATTTGATCGACAACTTGATATCAATGAAGTTTAATAGCAATCCACAATAGTTTGACAGGAAACCATGGTAGTTTGATAGCGTGAGACTTGTTTCAAGTTGAAAGCTCATGCAATATATGGCCTATTGGCTAAACGTGAGAGATATGTTCTTATTTTTTTGGGGCTAAAGGGTGTTGGTTGGTAGCTCGAGATTTGTACACATAAGGCTATGATGATGATGTTGATGGAGCATCAAGATTTTGAGATTAGTATCTTTTGACTACCTATTAGGGAGATGAAAATCACCCTCAAGGATGTGTGGAGGATCCTTCACATCTTGATATGAGGGGATATGGTGGAATATGGAATTGCAACAAGATGGGGCTACCTGGAGCATACATTCATGACTAGAGATCTTTCGGTCTAAGAAGATGGCTACACTTCCTGCATTGCCCCTATACTTGGTAGGGTTGATCAGTGGAGTACTTATCCAAAATTGGAGATCTTAGGGATTTCCTATTAGATGGGGTTGTGTGTTATATCAAATGTTATCAAAGGGTATAATTTATGGTTGGGGCTATTATATACTAGCACACCTATATTAGGATATGCATCTATTCATGTATAGAAATGATAGGAGCCTAGGGTGTGGTGTGACCTTGCTACATATATAGGAATGAGAGAACATTGTTGTTTTGAGAATGTTATATACTAGCACACAATTTCCTCCTCCCCTTCTATTCTCTCCAATACAGGCCCTAATCTTGGAGATCCACAAATTCCTTAGAAACAATTAATGTCATCATCCCCTCCATTCTTGTATTCTCCACAATTATACTGTACATAATACCAATTGGTCATATTCCTCAATTCCCACCACTTACAAGCTATCACCTCCCCATCTTCTAAGTCTCTATCTTGCCACCTCGAAATCACAACCACCTTCACCCACTCAACCTAGGTAGCTTCTTAATCCCCAAACAATCACCCCCTCCACCACTACACAAGTAGCCCCATATGTGCCCATCCTTTCCCCAAGGGTTACTTAACTATCCCAAAGAAAGACAATTATAAGATATTTTCCTTGTACCAACAACAAGTGAGACAAATTTAATTCATCACACAATATAAGGCCAAAAAAAATTAAAAACAAGATATTGCTCCTACCAAAAGAGGGTGAGGACAAAATATGATCCACTACAAGGTGTAATGAATTTTGACATCTTACTCCCCTCATAGATAATCCTCAAGGGCAAATGTAATCCCAAGACTACCAAATAGAAGAAATCACAACAGCATTAAGGATGAAAGGGCCAAGGATAGGGCATAATTTCTATAAGAAAGTGTGAAGATTTTTGGCACCTCTCTTATTACATTAAAGAGGAAATTCAAGGAGAAATGTGTTGAGCTAGATACAATGAAACAAACACTCAAGGTTGTTGAAATAAAGATGAAGGTTTTAGACGATCAAGTGTTTGTTGTTACAAAAAAGGCCATTGAGGCTTAGGAGACCCAAGCAAAGCAATCCAAGAAATATTTTTTGATGCCTAAGTACAAATAGCATAGGTGAGAATGGATTTGGCTAAAGTAAAGAGCCCAATGGTCACTAACAGTGTCATCACTTGCATGCTAAAAATTATAATTGAAAACTCAAGATCATTGACTTGCCAAATTGCAAGCTTAGAGAGAAACACAAGTGTAGGCAATCATAAAGCTCGCAGGGAAGAGTGAAGATATAAAGGCCAAGTTAGAGTTAGTGAAAGAAAAAATTAAGCAACTACAAGGAAATATTAATGAGATTAAGTGATCTATGGGACCCATTGATCTCATTAGAGATCTTAGAAAAACCTACTAGAAGGAAATTGAGGATTATGTAGCATCCTTCATAATGACACTTTAGTTCATGGATTTTTATAGGGTGTTGCATAAGATGGTCAAAAAGTAAATAGACTTTTTGTATGTCACCCTCCCTCCAATTATGGATGATGTACACATCTACATATGGTGACTCTATAGTGCTAGCTTATCAAGCTCATAGCAACTAGAATTGCCTAAGCAGACCACAACAATCCAAAACGTAAACTATGTCTTAAATAAGGACAAACTCAATCAAGAGTATAAGACGCAACTCAAGGTGGTTGAACTATGGGCATAAGCCCATGTACAAATATTGATGCAAAAATAATGATTGCACTCACCATTTGATGAAAATGAAAAGATACTCCCACAATCACAATTCTAGGATTGATAAGAAAAAAAAGCCAAGATAAAATTTTAATTTGATATATTATCCCCAACATTCACAATGGAGGAAATGTTGGCAATTCTCAAGCTCCACTAGCCAAGTTGGGGACACTTGTACAAGTAGATATTGCTCAAGCCCAAGAAGTATCATACAATCAAATTGTAGAATTGGAGCACTGCTTACAAGCTTATATAAAGGATAAACCTACCCAAATATGATGAATAGGGGGCACTAATGTCTTCCCTCAACCATCTATAAGGCAAGTATCCTTTACATTCCAAAATTTGGAAATTTTGATTATTTTAAGGATTACTTATTCCTAATTGGTATTCTAGGTTTGCATCCTTCCACCAACAAAAGAACCCCTAAGAGTCACCAAAACTATAGTGAATCTTTCATTGTAGGTGGAAAATTCATTTTATCTTGTTCATAATCAAATAATAATGCCTCATGACATTGATGGCTTGCCCCTATCCCTTAAATTTTATAGTTTAGTTGTGTTATTTGTGGTCTAGAAAATTCTCTAAGTGCCAACACACATGCACTATAAAACAAGCCAAGTAAGATTAATATCTAATGTTTTGTAGTACTTTATGATTCTACAAATTAAGATTTAGTTATGAAGTCATACCATTGGTCCACATCAACTATTGAGTCCCTATTGATTAACAAGATAATATTCCATGACTAGTGGCCCCCACTCATTCCAACAATTCTAGCATATTAGTTATGTACAACTAAAGCCATGCGATGCACTTCCAAAATTTCCTAAAAATCAAAGTGAAGATCTATCTCCAAAGTGGTACTAATCATATGATATGCCACCACAACCTCATCTAGTGGCTTGTGAGACATGTGACCATTTCATCATAGAGCTCCTTGATGATGCTCTATAGCAACATAACTTTCACATCTATGGCTTCCCCTCAACATCCATATGATATCCTTCAACTCCATAGTAGTTTGGGCAAGTTTCTTTAACATCCTAGATTCAAATTACATCGCAAATATCAATTCATTTAAGGCTAGCCAACCTTTGTCCTATGTCATGCACGATAGAGGAATTCACCTACCTAAAGATACAAAGTGCAATATTGTGTGACAAAATTCTATTGATCATGTATGTACTCAAGATATGCAATAACTCCAACCACCAACAAGAGAATTGAAGGAATTGAGTTTACAAATATACCACTCTCTTCAACCAATTTGTAATTTCACTCTTTTTTTCAAAGGAAAATTATTTCAATCGGGTAATTCTAGCTATAAATACTGGCCTTTATGCTTCATATTAGTTTAGATACAATTTCCTGTAGTTGAGTATTTGATCAAATGTGTAAGGTAAGACTCGGGTTAGGTGACATGTAATTGAGCTTTTGAGCTTGATGCTTGATCCTAATCTTGACCTTATCTTAGTTATTCTAGAAGTAGTTATTCTAGAAATATTGATTATTTGATATGCTTTATGACTTGATCCTCATATATCTTGTGCATTCTTATTCTATCAATTATTGTATCGAAAACTATAAAGCTTTTCTTTGATTATGTGGATGTATCTAGAAGGCATGATTCATTGCTTATGTTATTTATTTTCTACAAACTCTTTTCCTTTTCACCTCCATAAAACTTTAGGCTTGGCTTAGGACACATAGAAGTAGACCTGCTAATACCAAAGATTGACTTCTTGATCACACCCCACATCAAGTAGTCTTTCCATTGTTGGTGGTCTTGTATTGTGCATTGGTCCTAAACAAGACCTTTAGACCTCTCAAAATAACCAATGAGGTTGTTTCTCTAAGGTAATTCAAACAATACCCTAGTTTTATTTTTCATCAAGGCCTAACGTTCTACCTTCATGGTAGCTTCCCATTCAAGCTTCCCTTTGCCCTCTCATATGTGTGATCTTCAAATACCTATGAAATAATAGAAGAGATAAATCTACTTACTCATCACCTTGCACAAATTGTTTCCTTGGTCATGTAGATTGGTCTTATTCTATTTTTTATAATTCATCCTCCCCAACATCTTTCATCATCATAAAATAACACTTTAGCATTTGTTGTTGTCTCCCCTATGAAGCTTATGTATCACACCATCCTTCATCAAAGTTTTCCAAAGAACTCAACCCTTTTGATGTTCTTGGCTTTTAGCCTTGTTTTAATCCTTGTTTGAATGCCACACCAAAAATTGTTCCAATATTCTTAGTAACAATTTCCCATACAATAATATATGTAGATTTACCAACATTTGAGAAGAAAAACATCTCATATACAACATTTCTACTAACATTAATTTTGTTCATAGAAACACCAATTCATAATTATGTCTTGACTACTTGGTATGGCTAACAAACATATATGGTTTAATAACAATTTCCCATACAATAATTTATGTAGATTACCATCATTTGAGAAGAAAGTGAATGCCTCATGTCTAACATTTCTACTAACAATAATTTTGTTCATAAGAACATCGAGTCATATTTATGTCTGGACTACTCAATATGGCCAACAAACATATATGGTTTAATCTTTGCATCTAATTTACTTCACTTTTCTCCATGAATCAATGCAAAAGCAATATAATCAAAAACATGAGTCACTTAAATATGATCTCTTCCCTAAGAATGTTTCCTTGAGAGTGGTATTTTCAAAGCATTACTAGGACACTATTTAAAGATGTATATACCCATATTCATAACTTATGCCTAGTATTAATATGGCACATTCTAACTATATATTATGCACCTTGTCATCGTCATAACCATCTTGTTCTTTCCTTCTATTGTGGAGCGTATGAAGCAATAAACTATCTATGTATATTCTTTTCCTTGCAAAACTATTGAAAGTATTTTGAGATCAACTCATCTGCATCATGATGTCAACTCATCTACATCATCATGTCTACGATCCTTGATCTACTTATCTATTTGTTTCTCCACCAATTCTTCCCATCTTACAAAATAAAAATAAAAAAGATTCTTTTTTTTTTTAAGAAAAGCGACTCATTTTTTCTAGAAAGGTCATCAACCAATATCAAGAAATACTTTGCTCCATACACAATAGGTGTCCTTGTTAGACCATTCAAATCAGCATGTACCTAATCCAAGACATAATTGACATGCCATTGTTTAGTAGTATCAAGTGGGTATTGACTTTGTTTGTCCATTCCTAGACAGATATCTTGACTTTCTTGAATGGATTTAAGTCCATCGACGATTTGTCTTCCTAAGCACAAACAAAATATTGATAATTTAAGTGTCCAAACCTCTCATGCCAAGGTACATCGTTATTCTCCACCATTGCTAGTGCATGAGCATTTGTTGACTCGGAATCAAGTTTATACAATCCCTTCTCCCCGATACAAACTACAATCACATTATTCTCATGAAGAGTTGTGACCGTACATTTGTTGCCTTGAAAACTTACATAAAGAGTACAATTTTATTTATTATTTCACTAATGGACAATATTTTTGTTAATGCCAAGAACATATCAAACATTATTGAAAGTATGTCTTAATGTATTGTTCAATGTGACAAGTGTCAACATGCTTTAACATAATGAATCCAACATCATCAAATGAAGCAAATTCAGTTCCACTCTTGCTCAAAAGAGTTACATACCAAAATCTATGGCATGTATAGTATCTAGGTACATTTAATCTATGGCACGTATAGCATCTAGGTACATTGAAATCAAAATACAAGGTTGTGAACTAAATTGATTGATTATGTGATGCAATAAATACAAATACTTCTTTAATTATCTATTAACCAACATTTTCAGCAATCTTAACCTTTATTTTCTGCCAAACCATTTTTTGTTTTGATCTCTTGAATGTACTACCACCTTTTAAGTTCATTGATAAACTAATAATGAAGTGCCTCCTTTGCCCTTGATCTATCCACTAAATGCACTCTCTAGTTTCTGAGATTGACGCTTCCATCTAATCTTGCATACACTCTTTTTGTAAAAATGGAGTAGATAACTTCTCAAAATAAGGTGGTGTGGTCTCAACCATCAAATGCAAGGATTAAACAAATGAATCAAGGACGATGATAACTACTATCATATCTCTATCATCCATTGGTTTCCTAAATAGTTGATAACTGATCACTAAGATCCATCAGTCACAACAAATATTAAGAATCGTATCTTCAAGCTAGTTACATGAAAACGAGAGATTCTTTAGATATAAGATATGTCAAGCTTATAATATCTAGTATTTGTTTTATATTTTCTCGTAGAGTTGGTGCCTATGAAGGATTTCGAACCTCTGGTATCAATCCATTTGCAACTAACTGCTTTGGAAGCATTAAAGCTTCTTTATACCTCTGTCTAAATCCTTAGGGTTAGCAACCGATCTTGTTTCTTTGTTGAATATCAACTATTTAAGGTCTCCACACAAGTATACTATGACTCCACAAACTATAGTTTTTCCCAGTTAATTTCAGGCAAAAACGAAAAATTTATGGCAGTCACTGTTAACCGGAAAACTAGATCACTAGCATACAAATAATATTAAATCTGACAAACCAGCATTGCAGAAGCAAAACAATCTTTGTAGATCGCTTTAGATTGCTTCGGGACACTAGCAAAATTATATTAGAAAACCGCCCACCACATCAAAAGACAATTAATTTTTATCCATAGCCCAGTATTAAAAAATATTTTATTCCAAGTTTGCAGTCTAAAACTTTTAAACTACATATTGAAACCTTCAATTCAACTTCAACAAACTTGATTAAGCATTTTATCTTGAAATTAAATTTGAGTAAACCGTATTGTTGTGCTGCTGCTCCTCACACCGCATCACACTCCTGAACTCCTCTCAACTACTGATACTGAACTGCTTCAACGATTCTATAAATAGCTTAACTATGACTTTAATTCAGATCTTCACACGCTATAATGTCATACTCTACATTGTTCCCGGCTTACCTCTGCCGACAAATACACTGCTCTTTGTTGTCCATCCACAAACTTGACCAAATTTCACTCCTGTTCAGACTTTCAGCAACAATAACAAGAAACATCGACAAGAAGATGACGTGCTCCACACCTCTACAAACAATAACAGCAAGCTCTCAATCACACGGTTGGCTTTAATACCAACGTACGATCGAAAGCATAGGCAGTGATATTGTTGATATGTGGATCCTGATCAGACTTGATGTTTATATTTTGACCCCTTTACTCGGCATGTTCCCCCCCCACCCCCCCCAAAAATCAATTAATGGGGGAATGCAAGGGGGGCAGAGCCCCTCTGGGGGCTCAAGAGCAACACCTTGGAAACAACAATTGGTTAATTTTGTTAAAGGCGTGTAATTATCAGTTGCCTGTTGAAATTTTGTTAAAAACGATTGAAAAACTGCCCGAAGAAATGAACAGTTTCTTGTTGCAAACTGAAAACCAATAGTCACGGTTTTGGATAATCGCACGTGGTGTTTAGTGTGATTGTTGCATGGAATTGAGTATTACAGAATGCGTGAAGTTGCACTTCACAGATTGTGTCGTACAGTGCAGAAAGTGAGACCGTTACGCAGGTTATGCGCTGAGCGCACGTAGCACTGTGCGTGTAAAAACAGAGCAGTGGAAATCGTTTGAATTGATTGCTGCAGGTTATTATAAATGTTTTTGTTGGAAGCTAATAAATAAATAGACTGTTGTTTGTGGATATAGCCCAAGAATTGGGTGAACCACGTTAAAACTCTTTTCTCGCTGTTTTTTGTGATTGCTTCCATTCCTCTGTTATTTTTGTTCCGTGTTATTCCAATCTGCATATAATTGATAATTTGAATCCCTCTATTCCTGCTTGTAATTCCTAACAGCTATTACATTGTATAATGCTGCTATATATGACTTTGCAGCCTCCTAATACAAATTTTACCCGAGTTAAGATTGTAACAAATTTCTGATATGTTAAGCAATCTTCCTGTCATTCAAAAAACCCATATAACAATTAGTTTAGGTATTTTAACAATACATCTAATAATCCTATCGAATCGCATTTGAATTTACAATCCACAATTTTGACTTGGAACGAACACTTTTCCATGGTGTGGAAAACCATTGTTGAGCTCAAAAATGCTCACTTTCTTTGGTGCATTTTACACCAGGGTCAACAACCAATTTCTACATTTATGTATTTCCCATCCCTTGCTACCAACCTTCAAAGGCATCTCTTATAGTTAAACGCACATTCCAAAAATGCTTAGAAACTGATGCATACCCTCTTTCAACCATTTATTACGAACTTCATTGCATGGAAAATGGCCCTTCTAAGGGGTTCAACCATGTTGAGGACACATTACAACAAACCTTTGCACAAATTTTTTCAGCTATAAAAGGAAATAAGAATATATTTCTAACCACTTCAAATTGAACATTTCAATGTGCAGTTAGCAGTGGAGCTTCTTGAGACTCTCCTTAAGCATGAGGGAATGCCCCTTATACCAATGATTGGGTTAGTATGTGCCCATGGCCTCCACTACCTCCAGTGCCACTGCATTGAAGAGATGGCCACCTTCAATGTGGCAAGAAAACTTAGCCACACGAACATCTCCCTTTATCTCTAGGACCACACGGCCATTGCAGCAGTGGTACCATCGCATGTGCTATATATGCTTCCCCAAGATAAGTTTGTTGTGCTAGCTTTTAAAATTAACGACTTAGGCAAATTGAAATGAAAATAATAACATAGACACTCAGAATGGAAGTGGGCCCCTAGTAGACACAATAGATCCTCATTAATACTCTTATTGGGGTGAGAAACTGGATGATCTCTCACTACCACCACCTAGCCATCTACTTCTTGGGATGTAGGAAAAAGATTTCAAATAAGCAAAAAATTTAAATGCACAAGTAAAACTGTTGCTGCGATAGATTCACAAAAGATAAGAACTGCATCCATTTCTTGGCATGTAGGAAAAAATTTCAAATTGCAAATTAAAATTTACATGCATGAGTAAAACCATTTCTGCCAAGTTTCATGAACAATCACTACAAGGTTTCTGCATTAAGAGCGGCTTCAAATACTTGGCTTCATAGGAAAAACAAATATATTAATATCATTCAAAAAAAACATCATCTTGTTGCCCTCCAATAGAATAACAAACTAGTTAATACATGCCGCAAAAACTATAACAGGGGGAGGAAATTGCCTAACATCTCCTTGCATTAAAAAATCAGATCTAATACCAAGCCAGGCCTCCCCCAGCTTAGACTTAGAAGCTAACACCTTTCACCAAAAAGCAGATTTCATTTGTATATTTGCATTACGGGATCTCCGCCCACCTTTGTCCTTTGAATGATTTCTAGAGGCATAGGACCCCTTAGCACTATGGGCTGCTGCAACTGCTCGCCGTCTCTGCTTATCTAAGCGTCTATCAAGTTCAGAATCATCATCACTTGTAACAGATCCACGGTCTCCTTCCTGCTTGAAAACCAACATTTTAATAAATCTCATGAACAAAGTCAATTCAATGTACCATGCATAGAAAATAAAGTATTGACAAGCAATATGCAAAAGTAACCTTACTTCAGCAGTCGAACAGCAATGCTACTAGATCAAGTAATTAAGTAATTAAAATTGCTTAATAAAATGGCAACAAATAGAAACACAGTATACTTAATGCAATTCAGAAAGCAACATATTTCAGTGGAAACAAACAGCAGCCACAGTCAAAGGTTGCCAACGTTAAAAGATAATAACAATCAAGGTAGCCTTGACTTGAATAATATATATATATATATGAAGCACCCAAGATAAAGCTGGAGCAGACCAAGTAAGCTTTCCACGAGCCATTTTTCTTGTTAGAAATTAGGATCTTAGGTTACTTATCATTACAAATAATCATAAAATAAATAAAATGAGAATTACAAGCACACAAATTAAACACATTACACAATATATACATGGGGAAAACCTTTCCAAGTAAAAAAATAAAAACCCCATAAAGCATCATTCTATTATAAAACACTTACAAAATGATCTATAAAACATAAACCAAACCTAAGGAACCACTTCACCTTACTTCCACATGGCCAACAATACCTTTTCTGCATGGTGATAGAATTCACTGTTGATATCCAAATTCTAACACCTCTCAAAGAGAGAGAACCTCCTTAAATATAGGAGAAAGTGTGGCAAAACACCTGTAGGGATATTAGTCATACCTATTCAAAACTACCATTTATTAACAATCAATAATCTATAGTTATTAGACTAATTATTTTTCATGGGATATGCTTAATAAAGCATATAATATATAAGGCTTTATAACATTATATTAAAACAATGTATAAATGTTATGAGGGTATGACCCCTAATAACATTATGTTCTAACATTTCTCAACAAGTAAAACTCAAAAGGATAAGTCAATCAAATCAAGCTCTTAAAAGATTAAACATGGTTGCAAATTCAGGAAAATGCTTGACTTGTTTGCTAGAGCATATTTAACAGGATGCTACAGAAACTCACGCAAAGCGAGAGGTAGATGGCTTCCATGGGAAACAATTACCTAAAGAAACTGCAATAAGTCAATAATGCTTCAAATTAAAATGAAAAAATAGCCCTGCCAGTATACCAGACAAATGCAACAGAATAAGAGATTGTCAATCTTTTCCAAAAAAAAGGAGAGAGAGAGAGAGATTGTCAATGGAAACAAAACATCACACAAAAAACAATGAAGAAAGATGGCCCACAAAATGACTACTGATAGAATAGGGAACAAAGTCGACATATGGCAACAAGCATAAAAGTGGGCAACACATGACATATTTACATTACTCTTCATTGGAAAGGAGATTGTCTTTTTAATCCATTGCAGTTTTTTTTAATAAAATGCAGAATCAACACCAAATTGTAGCAATATCAAGACATGAAGCCCTAAAACCACTAGAAAGGATAAGATTATAAATGCATCATACTTGTCCTGCAGTACTGGCTGAAATACTTGAATCTTCTGCAGCAATATTATGATCCATATCATATTCATCATTACTGACAGAAACGGGATCCATTCTGTCATTTGATCTATCATTTATAATTGGTCCACAACTTGATATCATTTCATTATCTCCATTAACATCCAATGAAAGATTATCAACACCACTGGTAATATCCCCAGTGAGTTCAGATTTGTGGCAAGAATTTTCTTCTTCAGAATCATCCTCATTATCAGAACTTGTCTTGTCATCATTGTGTACCTTGTCAAACACAAACTGCAAGAAATTTAACTAAAATTAGAAGCCTAAAAAGACAGCATCTAGCTCCTCATAATTTATATTCAAGACTCAAATAGAAAATGCAAGAACAGAAATTTGAAGACAACTAGACACTGGAAGACAACAGCTTGATGAAAAATATTCATCCCATGTAGCTAAGCTAAGTATAGATCTTCACACAAAAAGACATAGATGAATTAACTAAAGATAAGATCCTGACTTAGTCACAAAATCTGTTGCATCTTCTCAGAAACTGCAAGGCTTAAATCAATGAAAATGTCTGAACATCCAAAAATCATATACAGATCATGTTACCTTTTCCAATTCATCCTGGGCCTGTCCTGTAAACCCACTTGCTTCAAGTGCCTTATCCAGGGACCCAGCATTTTTAGCAATAGCTTCAAAGCAGGGTCTTCTATCATCCTCAGAGTCAGTATCAGATTCTTCTAAATGGCCACAGTCATCATCAGGTGAGGTATTGAACCTGAAATAAAGAGCAGATAACTATGACAATAAAGTAGCAAAAGACATCTATAGAATAAACAAAGCAAAGATAAAGGCATAGTTTCTAAAATCTCTTCCAATGAATTTGATCCAAGCAATCAATAATCATTGTTCAATGATAAAATGCATAGTAAAATACTTATAATTGGAAAGCCCAAAAAATGGATCCAACAAAACTGCAATTCACTCTACTTATTATATAAGAAAACGTTTAAATTGCAAAGTTCATGAGTAAATACTAAATAATATTGATCAGTCAAAAGTGTTGGTGTCATGTAATATTACACCTTAATAAGTTTATATAGGATATTAAGAATATTAAAATATTCTCACGTAGGTAGCTAATAATGGCATGTGTTCACCTTGACTTAAGATACACAAGTGCCACCACTGCCTCATAAATCCTTGATTGATGGTAGTTAGATGCCAACTCTGTTTAGCCAAGGCCACCTCTATCTTAGTTAGAATAAATTAAACTCACCTCATGATTAGGAGTGATTGAGAACTAAACTCATGACCTCTTGGACATGTTATCTCCTTGATTCATGGACACAAGAAACATATATTATTTGTATTTAACTCTCTATAATTTGCTCTATTATATTTTAATTTTTTTAGACTGCAGGAATCGAGTAGCACGACCCCCTATAAATTGCAGTGCGCCTGGTTAACTTTTTAACATGACCGGCGGAGCTGGCGCGACACGCCCTCCGGTACCACGGGGGTGGGGGAGACTAGACCTCGTGACCAACCTCCTGCAAAAGGAAAGATTTAGCCAACCAAGCTAGGGCCCCCGCTCCAATTTGCTCTATTATATTGATGTTGGATATCTTTATTCATTTTATTGGTTCTCTAATTAGCTCATAGGCATTAGGTTGTGGGTAGATTTGTTGTGTATACGAAAAATTATAACACGGAATTAGAGCTATCATATCATAGGGTTAGTCCTTTCCTAAATAGATTTGTTGTGTATATGACAAATCCTAACATTGTGTAAAAGCCATGATTTTATAGGGCTGATACTTTTCTAGATAATGAGGACAAGTAGATCTGATTCTCCAAGGGTATTTCTTGGGTAAATTGACTTATTTGCATTTATAGGCTCTTGTCTTCAGTCCAAAACTTTTGAATTTGCTGGTTTTGCTCACCATTTGATCTAAATCAAGCTTTAATGGCAAGATTTGCAAGGGTTTGGAAGAGGGAATTTCAAATGGCATTTGTAAATCACTTCTATTCTAGAAGATTTTGAGTCAAATCCAACCCTACCATCACATCCAAACAGCCCAACAATCCTACGAACCCTTGTCAAATTATCCAAATCGAAGCCAAAGCATTAACTAAAAAACAAAAAGTAATTCTTAGGGGTGCAGTGCAGCCTTCATACACAACACTATGTAGGTACAATTTATTTTAATTTAAATTAAATTTTATTTGTAATGTAAAAATAATCATTTGTTATGCACTATATAAGCACTTCTACTCAAGCCCCACCATGGCATGGTACAAACCTTGTCATCAGTAAGGGTGCTAGCTCCCAAGCCCCCACAAGCTAAAAAAACAATGGCCACAATCTATAAAATTCCAATGGGTTTCAATCATAGTTACAAGACTTGTCAAAACCCACCAAGACTCGACAAGTCTCAAAGCGGATGGCACGAAACGAGTCCTATGGACTCGTGACCTAGGTACCCAGCAAGTCTCGTCAGACTTGCCAAACCTGATGAGTCTCGAGAGGAAGACTCGGCCACTGAATGTGAAAA
>VDFB02274526.1:0-75126 GCA_007258455.2 Sequoia sempervirens | reverse complement strand
TGATTATCATTTCCTTTAAATTAAATAAATTTACATAAAAAAACCTATTAAATCTTGCTATTTAGAAATAAAATCACAAAAAATAAACAAACAAAACTTACTCCTAACACTTCCCCAACATTGTGGTGAAATTTTGGTGAAGACTCAACAATGATTTGATGAATAATTTGGTCTCCAAGAACACGAGTGCACTTTTGAGGGTTTGAAGGCTACAGGCTTGGAGAAAAACACATAAATGAAAAATGAAGAGTATTTTTTTTTTGTTATAAACAGTTATAACACACTCATATTATAACACAAACACATTATAGGCTTGGTGTGACTGAGCCTTAGGCTCGGTACACCAAAGCTATAATGCGAGCATGTTATGGCTTTTCAATTTTTTTAAAAAAAGTTGGCCACTTTTTGGCCCCCTATCTTTTTGCACCCGCCCACTTGGAAGATAATAATTTGAGAGGTATTTCCCATTCTTTTTTCATATGCATTATGTTTCATTCTTTGTTTTCTCATGGGAATGCATCATGATATATGATAATTAGTTCTAGATGACTCATTTGAGGATTGTTTAGAATGAGTTATTATCATGGATACAGACTTTGAGCTATGGTCATTTAGTTTTGAAGGGTTTATTTAAGGAGTGTATGGAATGTTTATCTCCTTGTGCATATGATTTCATTTATGATTTCATTCATTGATTAGGAGTTTAGGAGATGTTATTGAGATGATTTCCTAATTTAGGAATAAATTATTTGGGTTGATCTTCCTTTAATTTGAGATGCATACATATTGGTTATGGTTAGATTTGGATAATTTTATTCTCTTTTGGGTTTAATGAAGGAGATCATACTTATCACAACTAGAGAATTTAAGTGTGTGTTGAACTACATGATACATGATTTGATTTGTAGCTCCTCTATTTGGTCTTGTTCTTCTTCCTGGATGTTTGTATCCACATGAAATTGGAGTTGACTAATTTTTGTGGAGCTATGATGATCACTATGTTTGTGGTCATGTGTTGATACTTGCACTTCATTGTTTTTTGGTGGCAACATGAAGGTTCATTGATCTCTTTCTTTTGTTGAGTGTGGAGAACTTGGGAGAATTATGGAGACTTGTGGTGAGAGTTGTATTGTGGTATATTTTTTTGCAAGTTTTCAATATCTTTATGGACGTTCCTTGGTACTACATGATGTTGGTTACACTTTCTATGTGATGCTATTGGTGAATCTTTAGAGTCCTTGGTCATTTTCAAATTTGACATTACTCATGCAGTGGTAGTTCTTGGATGTGTATGTTCTTCATGGATAATTTATATATGTATGGAGCTTCTGATTGCATGTTATAGGTTGGATATGTTGATGGCATGGGGTTTACCTGATATGATGTGTATACCTTTTTTTGAGGTATCATTAGTTGTACATGTTAGCAACTAGCTATGGTTGTTGTTTCCGCTATGGTGATTATTTCTTGATAGCTATTGATGCACATTTGTTACCGGGTGATCCCATAATAGTGGTTTACAATTTTTGGCCAAATTGGACACTGAAATTATTATTTTTAACTAAATCTTCACATTCGAGCACCTATAGCGGCTAAACTGTGAGGAATTTGAAGATGGTGCAAATTGGAGTCTCATAAAATTTTGTCTGTAGATTCTAAAAATATTTTTTTTGAAAATTTTTGGAATCAAATTGTACTTCTTTTTCCATCTCCCACGAAAATTGAT
Source organism: Sequoia sempervirens (assembly GCA_007258455.2). NCBI lineage: Eukaryota > Viridiplantae > Streptophyta > Pinopsida > Cupressales > Cupressaceae > Sequoia > Sequoia sempervirens. Next base: position 73,400 of record VDFB02274526.1, on the reverse strand, counting down.
TTTTTTCAGAAAACAACATTTTTAAAAAGTGATGCACACCGTATAACGCATAACTTTTTTTCCATGAAGGATAAAATTCTAATTCTTTCAAATTTATATTATTTTAACTTTGATATCTAGTGCTTTTCCCACTTGGTTAAGATAGTTTTTTATTGAATATTTTTCCTTAATCAAGTTTCAAAAAGTCCGACAAATTACAATTAGGACATAAATGGCCAAATTATGTAGCAGTAACTTTTTGTATATGTCAAAATTTAATTTAATTTTTTGTTGGATCAAGGACTTCAATATTTGGTGCACTCATATTTTCAATTTTTTTTTTGATAATCTTCTATTTTTCATGTGAAGAACAAATAAATTCATTTTTTGATGAAAACCTATGTTTTGCAATAAAACTTAAAAAACAAATACATAACAAAACCAAAACATATTAAAATTATATTCATTGGATAGCTTGTTATGAGGAATACCATAATCATTTGAAATAAATTTTAAATGAATTCATTTGATCCCCCAAAAGCTAAATCAAAAGTGTTTTTTTATCAGCATTTTGATAGGTGTAAAGGAGATGCATTTATAGGTGTGGTTTAAAACTAGCGAGGTTCTATCCAAGGGGGTTTGATCTAAGGTGATTTGATCAAACCCTCTTCAATTAGAATCCTTAAAATGGAACTTTTAAAGGCTTAAATCATTATATTTTCTAAAAATATGTGATTTCAGCTAAAATCCGTTCCTCTCAGGAATTGTAAACCACTATTATGATAGCACCCTACCATTAGATTTAGTGTTTGTATTGGGATGCCAATCTGAGCTAGGAACTATGCTTCTATGTGACAAATAATTTGGCATATCTTTCCAAATGGGATCTTATATTTTATGCATTGGCGTGATTAAGGATGAGAGGATTCATGTTTGAGATGGTGGTCACCTTGATTATTTTTGTACGTATCTTGATGGAGCACATGGAGTACTTTGATTCCTTGATGGAATATGTGGCTATAAATATTTTCCCTTGTTGATGTTTTAGTTTATTTTTACCCCTTATGCAATGTATACAATAAGTGACAAAATATTGGAAAAAGGTGTGTTTTCCAACTTGCATAATGTAATTTAATATTATTTGTGGTGCACTTAGGGGATCTAGGGATGTGTGCATCACATGGATTAGACATTCTTGGGGCTACTTTATGTGTTGTATGTAACATTGGGATAAATATTTAATGTGGGTTTGCACATTGGAGAAGTATTTAATATTGGAAAAAGAAATTAGTACCAAAAAGTAAATGAGGGGGGAAATGGCTTTGTAAGCTCATGGTTTAAGTCACATGGTTATGCAATACCACTTGGTGGTTTTGTGCTAACATATTTCTATAAAAGAAAGCACATGTGTAGTTGTCTATGGTTGGCCACTTTAAGGTTGGATGATTTGGCTAAGGGGCTTGAGGTTGAGCATCTCTTGTAGGTTGCATATGTAATGGTTTAAATCATGGCATTAGATGTGTGGTTACATGCTTGTTCACATGGATTGAATGTAGAGAGCTTGATGTTTCAAAGGTGTTCATGGAGACTTTGAAGATATATTGTAATGATTTTATTGTTTAATAATACATGAGTGATGGATAATTTTGCATGCTCTATGTTTCCCTCTTAAGGGTTTTCCCAAGGTACATCTTATGTCATTTTTGATGGTATGTTGTCTATTCTTTTGCATGTGAATGAATACTTGTTTGTATAGATTTTTCTATTTGGGTTATGTGAAAATTGTCATATATGGCTGCAAATTTCCTTTAACTTGCTTTATTTTGACATCTATTTTCCTAGTATTTTATATTTACATCAATATGCGAGAAAAATATAATGGTGAAAGTTGCATACACATACCCTTTTACCTTATGTTTTAGGCCTACTTTGATTAGAATTTCTCATGATTAAAAGCTTATAAGTGACATATTCTAGCATGAATTTGGCTGATGTAACATCACTATATCCTTATCCCATTATCACTTATCTCTAGGAATTTAGTTTTGATCCCTACATCCCCTATTTTTTACCCTAAATTTGATTCATGGTTGGAGACTTGATCCAGGTCATTTTTGTAGTCATAGAGCTAAACCTTGGAATTTTAAAATGTAGATTTAAAATAAATTTATTGACTCCCTTCTATTAGGAATTATTATTTGACTTGACATATTTATGTTATTTTGTGTGCGTAGTTATTGTAATTTAAAGAGATTCATTCACTCAATTTCAATATCAACTATAAGCATGCTAGGGATACTTGAAGGGATTGTTAGAAATAATTTATGAGAGTATACTAGTAGCTTTATCAAAGGATAATGTCAAAACATCCTCTTGGGTTCATTACATGCTTACTTTTTATCTTCAATCTTTCACTCAAAGCCATAAAGTTGCTCTCTTATGCGTTTGACCAAATAAAATGTTACACTTCCAAATCAATATATTCCCCAAATATGTTCCTAAACACTATTAGTGTTAATGTAATATTTATGTTTTAGACATAAATATCCTAAGTATAACATTCTACTTGTCATCTTAAGTTAATTAGGGAGTCATAATTACTATATTATTTTCATATTTTTAGTTGCCTATCTTATCATCTAGGATAAGATTGATTTTTAGCTTTTTTCTACTTTATGTGAAATGTATATCTTATGTAATTATTCATTTTGTGAACAATAAATTACATTGATTACAAAAATCTTGTGTTTTTATTTTATCTCTTATGTAGAAGAAATATTATAGAGATTGTGACTCTAACAATTAACTCTTACATAAATTTTAGAATCAAAATACACAAGAAAACAAGTCTTAGACTATTAAGTATTATAAAATTATTCTTGCAACATCTATAGTTTCATTTCCATAATATATATGTCTAGCTCCACGCATGTGAAGATTAGGTTCATATGTGTAGATTTGAAGCAAAGCAAGTTATAGTTTATTTATGGATTCTAAAATAACCATCTAATAAAATTCTAAAATCACAATTTCTAGATAAATAGATTCCCTATATCTTGCTCCTAATTTTTCAACCTTTAAAATGCAACTAAATGTTCTATTTAAATCTAATTAATTTTCATATTTAATTTAACATTCATCATTTAACAATTCAAACTTAAATATCCTAAACTAAATATATTTATTATTGTGATTTAATCAAATTATCTAAAATGATTTATGTAACGAGTTTATTTACACTTTTATATATTGTAAGATGTGTTTTATTTCCTATAATTTCACAAGAACATAAATGATCTTGTATATGGAAGAGATTTTTATGATGTTCTCTAAATAAATTAATATGTATATATTTTAATGAAGGGGCAATCATTCCACTAAAGTTGTGTAGGGAATGATCTAAACCTCATCTTTTCTATCATATCTCTAGAGCTTTTGAATCTTGGTGGATGTTATAATCAAGAAACATACACGCATCCTCACAAATTGTGATCAATCAATTAAATTACAATTTTTTGATAAAATATTCATATTTAATTATGATCTATTTTAAGAAAAACCATAATAGATCAAATATTCAACAGATCTGTATTCAATCTGATAAAATTAAATTACACAACCAATCAATTTTTCTTTGTTTTATGGAAAGACTTGTCTCTAAATCTTTGCCTTAAGAATTAGAGCTGGAGCTCAAAAGGCATAGTATCTATAATATTATTTTCCTAATATGTTGATTTCAGTACAGGCCTCGAATTTGACAACCACCCCTACCTGTCATATGAATTTTTTTTTACGGTTTATTCATTTAAATGCCTGTCACTTTACATTTTATGAAAAAAATTAACTGTCAAAAAAATTTAAAAATAATTTAATCCTTATTCAACTCATTATCTAATATGCTTACCAATAAAACACAAATGTTGTAAATAATTATATAAAATTAAAAAATAATTTAATCCTTATTCAACTCATTATCTAACATGCTCACCAATAAAACACAAATGTTGTATTTTCTTGAAAAAAATCAAAGCTCGCAAATCACCTATAAAAAAATGCTATAAAATAAATGTTGTTGAAATTTATTTATAGTTTAATCCTTAAATTCATCTATCTAAAAACATAAATTATTTGTATAAGCCAAAACATGCTCACCAATAAACACAAATATTGTATTATCTTGAAAAAAATCAAAGCTCAATCACTGTAAAATAAATGCTTTAAAAAAATGTTGTAAAAACAAAGAAAATTTGTGTTATGTTATTCATATGGATATCCTATATATATTAAAAAATGTAAATTTAGAAAATATTGATAATTAGAAAGAAATGTAAAAATCTTAAATTTATTGTTATAATTAACAAGAAATTTCTAAATTCATAAAGAAAATAAATCTTGTGAAAATATTCAAAAAAATTAAAAAACAATTATATTCTATTTTGAAAAGATTTTGTATTAATATATATTTTTATAATAAATATTATAAATCATATATATTAATATAAAGCAATGGTAACTATTAGTCAAAATGTTAAAATCTTAAATTTATTGTTAAAAATATTTTATAAATTAGAAAGAACTATATTTAATCTTGAAAAGATTCTATTTTGAAAAGATTCTATTTTGAATTAATAAATATATTTATAATAAATAAATATAATAAATAAATATTATAAATCATATATATTAATATAAAGTGAAATTAAAAAGAATTATTCCAATTTTAAACTTTTATATATATATATATGCTACAATAATTTTTTACGGTTTAATAATAATTTTAACCCCCTGTCCCCATGCAGCTGCTTAAGTGCATTTTCTACTTATATTTAAGCAGCAGGAGTGTTCCCATGCAAATTTAAAACTCTGGGAAAAGGATAATTTAGAATCTTACCTATTTTAGTGGAGCAGCTATTGTTTAGGAATTGGAAATAAGCTGTGGGAAAAAAATGGGGGCTGGAAGTAAGCAGTGGCTGCATATTAAAAAGCTGTGAGGTGGCTCCATAAATTTCTTTCCCTCTTTTTTATTTCTCTCCAATTTTTCATTCATACATGCAAATAAATAATAATTACAAATTTTTTAGATGACTGCTTAAAAATAAGCAGTAAATTAAAATTCATGGGGTCACCAGCCCCACAAATTATTCCTAAAAAATTTGAGCAGTGACTGCTAGTCAAAATAAGCTAAGCAGTGCCCTAAGTGTCATATTTACGGTTATATAAAAATATAGCAAGTCAAATAATACAGTCTAATAAATTTTTAGGTTGTAATATACGGTCCAAAATACATATAGCAAGTCAAATAATACAGTCTAATAATTTTTTAGGTTGTAATATACGGTCCAAAATGCTAAAAACTGTAAGATAGACCATCAAATTCGAGGCCTGTTTCAGCATCTAACCATGAGAATATTGCCCTTTATATTTTCAACTGTTAGCTATTTAAACAAATTAAAAAACTGTAAATTGGATTCGTTCCATCATCCTCGGTGCTCGACTGGCATGGGTCATCTAATTAATACTTTCTTTCGTACGGGAAGAAAGAGCAATAACGATTCGAAAACCTATGCCAATATTAGCCTTTTCAAGCGGAACATCTGTTAGAGTTGAATTGCCCTGAGAAGGTCTCCCGAATCGGGAGAGAAAATCTAAACAAACAAACGAGCCATTTCCAACACAACCCTTGGAAAAGATCCTTACTTCTTATAGGCCTCCGGATTCAACAAGATAGCCCCACCTAAAGCGGGGCTAAATATTCGCCTCTGTTCCTAGCCTTGTTTCTGTTAAGGAATTCTCGGTTAGGAGATCCGGAGATTAGGATTGTCCTAGTCAATACGATACACTATAAATACACCCGCTCTCCATCTTCACTACACACAGGAATGTCCATTTAGAAGCAGTAATTGAGGATCAAGGAGCTTCAACGAAAAATGGCACCCCCATCTGCAAACATGGTGGTTTTGGGAGCATTAGCATTAGCATTAGCATTTGGGTGCATGGCTTTCCCAGCTCACGCATACCATCCACACAAACACGCCCGCATAAGGGAGCAATGGCTAGATGCGCACGCTACATTCTATGGCGAAAACGATATGTCTGGAACAATGGGTATGTACGCATATACTTTAGTTTAAGATTAGTGATAAAGACGAATTCAAAATTTTAATCTTTGATTTGCCTAATCAAAAATAAGTTTATTGGTAGTCTTTGTTAAGAAGAGATAAATGAGTGGATGTTGGTTTCGGCTTAAACAACATATTCTAAGTTTTGATTTGTTCAGATGACTCATCTTAAATCACACTAATAGATAGATCAGTCATCTTAAATCACACTAATAGATGAATCTTATTGAAGAAGTAATGTGATTTCAGATGAGTGATCTGAACAAATCAAAACTTAAAGATGATTTCGGATGAACTCTTAAACAAGCCAAAGCTTAAAGATTAATCTGTAAGAGAGAAATGAATGGATGGTGATTGTGGTTGATGTTGTGCAGGGGGTGCTTGTGGGTATGGCAATTTGCCTCAGCAGGGGTACGGAATACACACGGCTGCACTGAGCACGGTGCTGTTCAACAAAGGGCTGAGCTGCGGAGGATGCTACAAACTGGTGTGCAAGCAAGAGGAGGACCCGCAGTGGTGTCTGCCCGGAACGTCGGTCACTGTAACGGCCACTAACTTCTGCCCGCCCAACTATGCTCAACCCAACGACGCGGGCGGGTGGTGCAACCCTCCTCTTCCGCACTTCGACTTGTCCGTTCCTGCGTTCCAGCAGATTGCTCTATACAAGGGCGGTGTGGTTCCCGTGCGCTACACAAGGGTGGAATGCGTGAAGAATGGAGGAATGCGCTTCACTATAGCTGGATCGCAGTATTTCCAGCTTGTGCTGATCACCAACGTGGGAGGAGCCGGAGACGTGGTGGGCGTGTCCGTGAAGGCCAACCACCCGCAGACCCACGCGAACTCCGGGTGGCAAAGCCTGTCGCGTAACTGGGGGCAAAACTGGCAAAGCCATTTCAACTTATTAGGTCAGAGGCTGTCATTCAGAGTGACCACCAGTGATGGGAGGAGCTCCATTTCGCGTAAGGTGGTTCCACCGTCGTGGCAATTAGGCCAGACTTTTGAAGGAAGACAATTTTTATAGTGGTAAGATAACCTGCCCACCCACAGACACAGTGTGATCTGCTGGCCTGAGGCGTCAAACTGGGAGAAGTAATTAAAAGATTAATGTAGTGTCTAACACAAAAGTACTATTTTCTTGAAGTACCCCACGATCACACGCAGTGCCGAGGTGCCCCGATCCTGCTATGGCGCCCGATCCTCATTACCTTGTGTTGTGGGACCTTTTGTTAATAAATTCAAGATAAGTTTTTCATTATATTTAGGCTACGTGGATTGGAATAAGCTCCCTTTTGTTAATAAATTCAAGATAAGTTTTTCATTATATTTAGGCTCTGGATTGGAATAAGCTCCCTTTTTTAATAAATTCAAGATAAGTTTTTCATTATATTTAGGCTATGTGGATTGGAATAAGCTCCCTCCTTTTCTCCCTTGTTCAAATTATATGAAGTTTTCAAATTCTCACTATTTTTTTTAATAATATTTATTTATTCTATTGAATATGCAAAATAATAAAATTCACAAGGTAAAAAATTTAGGAGTTTAAACTACACTACAAAATTCATGGAACCACCCACTTAAAAATAATCTTAGAAAATCTCATCAACATCCATTGGAATTTTCTAGGAAGCCCCTCCATAAGACCCCAACCATAGAAAATTTTCTCGAAACATTACATTCAAAACTTTAAAAAGCCTACAAATGTTTAATGGGCTAACTCAAATATCAATATTTATATATTTTTGGATTCATTTTGATAAGGTTATGTTTAGTGCAATGTTTAATGTATATGTGATGTATTCTAGTAAATAAAAGTTGGGAAATAATTTAATTATGATATGATTTATAGTAAACTAAAAAACTCATTTTGTTTTGGGTAAAGACTACATTTGAAGGGTTTTAAAAGTTTGATCACTTTAGATAGATGTTTATAGGCTTGGGAGATTAGAAGCGGTCTATATGAAGATGTTTCATATATGTGTAGGGGTTATCTATTTGAAAAAGCATCTAGTTATGTTCATGAATTGGGTTTGCTTGTATATTCATAGGGTTTTCTCATACTTGGAGGCAGGGTAGGTGTGAAGGGACCACATAGATGTGCTTGTATGTTACAATGATTAGTATAATATGTTTAACACATGTAAACCTTTTATATAGTAGCATGAGGCGTGGAAATACACTCTTCCTAGAGTGTTCTTCCCTTTGAGAATTTCTTCATCTATATAGGTGTGTTATCTTGTGTTTTCTTGATGGTTTCATCCATCTTAAGAGTGTTTCCATATGTTTCTTTCATTGTGAGCATGTTTAGATCATTGTGAATGCTCAAAGATGTTGAAATGACAATTTTAAATGTTCAATTCGGTGTTAAGAAGAGAATTGCATAATTAGTTATTGATGAGAACTTGATGTATATCTTCTACTTTGTATAGATTAGGTGGTATTAGAGTTACAAAGAAGTGAAAAGAGGAGTATCAACATGTTACTTCATCCACTAGATCAAGTGGAAGTGACAATCTTGAACCCATGAAGAAAAAAATACTTTAGAGCTTGAACAAAATAAAGAACAATGGCAAGAGAGGAAGATAAAGGTGAAGTGAGATTCATAAAGATTAAAGGTGATGTAACAAGAATTTCTAGTATAGTAATTAAAAAGATAAAATAACAATTCGTACTACTTGCTTTAATGGAGCGGTTAAAAGTATGGATATAACTGAAGAAGAGGAAATAGAGTTAGAAGGGTTTGAATTAGAGCAAGGAGAAAATTCTAGAGGGAAACTCTTTAGGTTGAAGCTAAAATTGATATTCAACCATATAATGGAGAAATTAGTGCCAAGAAGCTAAATTGGTGGATCTCATTGATGAAAATCTATTGTAGCCTTCAAAATTCATAATGCATAAGCAAATATCACTTACAAGGCTAAAAATTACAATTCATGCACTAACATGGCATATGAATTGCACATTACCCTTTGAATATCATAAAAAAGTGTTGGGAAATGTATCTCAACCTTGCATTACCAATGTTATGCATTCATTATTTGTTGTATTTATTTATTATTTTTGTCCTCACATGAGAATTGTAGTGTTCCATTTTGATATGGTTCTCTTTGGCACATGTTGGCCATATTGGAATGTGTGAAGGAGTTGTAAGAGAATATAATGTGATATGTAATAACATATTATAAAATTATAATATATATGGAAGTGACCTATGATAGATTCTATGATGTATAAGAGCATGATAATGGGGTTGTATTGGAATCTTGATAGATTGCAATGCCTAAGTAAGAATAATGACTATGATATGTTACATGAAAAGTTATGATGAATATTTAAAGGAATATTCTAAATAAAACTTGGAATTCAAACATGGTATAGGGAATTAGATTATTTGGCCTATAGAGTTAGCTCATGTTTTTCCAAAACCACTAGACCATTTCTTATTGTGTATCTTCTATTTATTGGGTACTTGGATGGAGTTTTCATAGGGTATTGAGAGAAGTTATTTTATTGTTAAAATTACTCCAAGATCTAATGTAGGTGATACACTTGCAAGGGCATGTGGTTGAAGTTATATGCAAGTATAATGTTACTGTAATACAATTGGTTTTGTGCTTTGGAGTGTGGGTTTTATTTGGAAAGGTTTTTTCCCATGTGTGCCTCTACACAATAGTTTTGTGCATTGCATGTCTTTCAATGCCACTTCTATGTGTGTTTTCTCATTAAAAAATATTAGATATAATATTTTATGTATTTCCTCTCCTCATGCATTAGTGCAAGAAGAATATCCACACCTTGTACCTTTCTTTCTTTTGGATATCAAGGCTTGATCAACTCAAGTCCTAGGTGGTAAGAAATAATTTTTTTGGAACAATCTTATTTTGAGTGTAAGTGTGCACAAATTTGATTGTATTGTATGAAAATAGAAAGCATGTATAGACTATAGATGGATAAATTTAATTTAAATAAATTAATATTTTGTAGATCAAGATGGATGCTCTTCTCATAGAGTGAGACTTTTGGGCTGTAATATCTAGACCCAACCCAAATTTTATGAAGGATGAAGAATGGGTTGTGTTGGATTAGAAGGAAATAAGCTAGTGTTGGTAAATACATGGTTGTGAAGAATCCACCTCAAAATCCCTCTATGATAAGTTGTAGAATTAATACCAAGATAAATACCTAGTTAGTAAGAATTTTCTATGGAAGAAGTTGTATTATCTTAGGATGGGTGATGGTGACTTCTTGGTAGAGAAATTGAATGTATTTAATATGATCATGAGCTAGTTACAATTTATTAGTATGAAAATGGAAGAATAAGTGTTGGTGTAAATAAAGTATTGTACCTAGTTAATTCATTACTAGGGGACTTAAATACATGTTCAGATTACTTAGGTCCTAGGAATCTTTCTAGAAGGTGTTAGTTGTCATTAGTTGTTATCTTATCTTTTGACTTATAACACATGTGACCTAGGTAGTTGTGATAAGTTGTCTCACGTCATATGATTAAGACACTTGCCATAATCCTATGAAATCTTGTATGTCACCTTGGCTATATAACCAAGGGGTTTCTACTACATTTTTCATATCAATTGAATCATATTTGCATATGCATATTCTCTCTCTTGTGCTTTCCATTTGGCCTTAAGGTCTTGGTAGCCATATAGCCAATTCTAACATGGTATCAGAGTGGGTTGGGAGCTATTGGATAATATTTTTCTAAAGAGAGATGGTAAATATTGAATAGTTGAGTATGCTCTTCTCTTGCATCATATGATGATATGGAGTATTAGAAAAACTTGATAGAAATACTAGATTTGGGGGGATTCTATTTTTGGATCTTTGTTTTAAGTTCATATAAGAGATTTTTGATGCAAATTTGAGCTCACCATTGTGTCCGAAAGGTTCGAGAAAATTGATTTTTCATTTTATTTCGTCCAAATCGAGCATATGAGGCCAAATCTATGAGGGTTTGAAGTTGAAGAGTAGTTGCTAGATCCAAAAAGTAGCTGCATTTTGGGTCAAATCCGACCATACCATCGGGTCTAGAAGGGCCAAAAACCCTAAGATCGACTATCACTTTTTCGAATTTGGAGCAATTGTTCGGTGAGGAAAATTTGTTTTTACCTAGGAGCCGTACGACCCCTCAAGTCGCCATAAGTACAACGGTACGATTTTTCCAAAAAAAATAGTTTGTTGGAAATTTTTTGAAATTTTAAAAAAAATATATTTGATTTTTTTGAAAAAAATTTATTGTAAAAATCTGCCGATTAAAAATTGATTGTAAAGTTTTTATTTAAAATAAAAATAAAAAAAAAGTCCGTAGTCATACCCTGCAAAAGTGTAGGGTACTCTATGTACCCTTGTACCACAGACTAGCCTGCAATCTACCACACGACACCCTGTTATTTATTGCGGGCCCCACACTTCAAATCAGCGACACTTTATTTTTAAAATCCGATGTGAAAAGTCAAAGAACCGGCGAAGAATCTTCAACCGGGCGGTGAAAGCAAAAAATACGGTGGACAAAACAAAAATAGTGGTGAAAATTTTGTAAACTGGCAGTTTTGAAAAGATTCCCCAGAATATTTCTATGGAATATTCCAGTTAGAGATCCCAACAGAAAGAGGTCTATTTCGACATTTTTGGAGAATATTCCAGCTAGGAGAATATTCCGGTCGGAGGGCATATTCCACGTGACAGGAGCTAGGCCATCAAATTTAGGCTCACAGACTTCTAATGTCAGTGCCATGTTAGCATTTTCTAAAATAAAAATTCCCCCGCTCACGGATTGTATTTTCATTTTGGTAGTTCAACTTCAAAGCCTCATATCTTGCTCATTTTGACTCCTTTTTTCGAGCAATTTTTTTTTATTTGGGATAATTTTTCGTGCTCTTCATAGTGGCACAATCATTTTTTGGTTTTGGTGCCTAATTTTTTCTAGAATTTTCATATTCTAATAGGTGTTGCTACTTTGTCCCCATTTAGGGAACTTCAGGAGCTCATATCTTGCTCCTACGGTAACATTTTTGGGTGCATTTTTTTTGAAAGTGAATAATTTTTTGTGTAATTTTCAGTGGTATGATCAGATTGATCTCATTTTGTGCCCAAAATTTTACTTAGTTATTGGCCTATTTTGGCATCTGTAAGCACTAAGATAAAGTCTAGCTTGTTGTTTTTGGCATCTAACAACTGTAAACACACTAAATATAAAGTGGAAAATCAGATATTGCTTGGGGGTTTCTTGATTGAGTAATTTGGGTGGGTCTCTTGGTGCATTCTTTTGATCTATTTTCTTGTGCTCTCTCATTTTCATGGATCATTCTAAGGTTCCTTTGCTCACATCATATAATTATTCAACATGACATCAAAATGCATGGAGTACTTTGATGATTGAAGGTCATTCTCTATATGTTGAAAATAAGGTACCTGAACCTACAGATGTAGATAAAAAGATAAAATGGATGATTAAACATACCAAAGCTCTTGGATGTCTCTGTAGACTAGTTTCTCAAGATTTTTTGTTTCAAATTGAATCATGCAAAAATTCTCATGAAGCTTGGGAAAAATTGAAAACATTGTATGGTACTATAGATGAAGTAAGAGGCTATCAAATTGATAATGAACTGATGAGCCTTGATCCTAAGAACTTTGAAAACATCCAAGACTACATCACTAAGGTTAATGATCTAAGAGAGAAATGTAAAGCATGTGGAATTGATAAGAAGGACATTCAGTTGGTCTACAATATAATGAACAAACTTGGTCCTGATTATGCTTCTTTTGTTTCTAGATTTCATACTCATAGATTGACTATGGGGTATGCATTGTTGGAAATTAGTGTTCACATAGGGATGAATAAATAATTAAGCATAAAATATTTAGGGGGTGTAAATAAGTGTCAAAATAATATTAAGTTGTAAACAACTTAATATTATTATTAGACATAGTTTATTTAAAAGATTATTTGTTGTACGTGTGTGTTTGAGTTGTTAAAAACAACTCATATAATTATAGAAGTTGTTTAGGAAGTTTCCTACAAGGTAGGATTTGAGAATCCTATATATATGTAAATATATTGAATGAAAAGAATGAGTAGAAGCTCGGTATTATTTGTGTTTAATTTTTTGCAGCTACCATTTATCTCTGCCAATATTTCTAATATGGTATTAGAGCAGGAAATCATACATCTTCTCAATCATTCCTCTGAGTGTATTAGCATGATGATATGAAGTTTTCATTGATGACTCTTATTTTTCCATTGTGTTTTCTTTTCATTATTGACTTAGTTTCATATTTCCTTCTTTTTATATTACGTGAGATCTAGAATTTTCTTTTGTGTTGACTTGCCTATTATCTCTTGGTCCATGGTATAAGGATGGATGCATACATTCGGCTTAGCAAGGTCAAATCACAAGGAATTTCATGCAGAGCGAGGTCATTTTTCTGAGATAGAGGTGTATTGATTTAAGGCTTCCAATGATATTGGCATTATCCCTTGGCATCATAGCCTTTATTATTTTTTCATTTGCGTTCTGTATCAGCCTAAGATCATATTCTTTTACCAGGCGATTTTATTTGTATTTGCAAGTTCATAGCCTTTTTCAGCATGGTATATTGAAAAGGATCTGTGGAATCCGATAAGTGAAGCAACAAAAAAGCCAATTGATGCTGATGAATTTGCAAAATGGTCTGCAAAGGATAGAAGGGAAATAGCTCTGATTGGTCTTGGACTATCAGATGCATACCTCCATCATATCAACTTAACAAAGACCTCAAAGGAAGTGTGGGATGGCTTGAATGCTTTGTTTGGATCACAAGCAATGAGTGCAAAGACAAGTTTAAAGTATAAATTGTTTGGGTTAAAAATGGTGGAAGGTTATAATATTTTTCAACATATCAGTAAGTTTCGCTCTCTATTGAATCAACTAGCTAGGTTAAATGCTACAGTAGATGATGATGATGCTAAAGCTATTTTTTTAAATAGCATGTCTCTTAGTTATAGTAATATTGTATTCACATTGAACAAAGTAAATTCTAGCCTAGAAGACACAATATCTACTCTAATTGATGAAGGAGCTAAGAAAATGGACCCAGATTTAGAGGAAACTGCAATGTATGGTAAAAATGAGTAACCATTCATCCAAATATAGTTCTTCTACATCAAAGGGAAATCGTTCCTTCAAGAATATAATTTTGTGCTACTATTGCAAGAAGAAGGGACACATTGTTATGAATTGCACTTAGCGTGCCAAGGATCTTCTTGATGGCAAGCTAAATACAGATAAGGCATTGGCTGCAAATGATGATGAAGAATGCCTTCATGGGATGGCTACTGAAGACCCTCCACATGAAGATAGTGAGGAGGAATATGTTCTCTAAATCAAACCTATTGGAGGATGAGGCACCGGAGGCTGGAGGATATTCAGTGACCTCTCGTCAGTCACTAACGATGAGGTCGCGAAATTGCATTAGTGACAAAATTATTTGAACCAAAATGACTAAAGCCAAGATCAATTTCCAGGTGGCAGTGACAACCGTCTCATATCATTTGTGATTAGAGTGACAATGATCTATAATGGTGGATGCATACGCGACAATGAGGGCTTGGTGTTCAAGATTTTTATGTTGTGGTTGGATGTGTATGTCCCCAATCACATTTATTGGCTGTATGTGAATGGATGTGTTTGTCCCCATTCACAAGATGATGTAAGTGATTGGATGTGTTTGTCTCCAGTCACTATTGTTGGTTAATTGTGAATGGATGTGTTTGTCCCCAGTTACAAGAGTTGGTAATAATGATTGGATGTGTTTGTCCCCAATCATAATTGTTGTGAGTAGATGTGTGTGTTCTTGTTCATAACCTTGATGTTGGATAGATGTGTTTGTCCCTATCCAAACTTGATGTAAGACCTTGGATAGATGTGTTAGTCCCTATCCTCGGTTCCATGGATAGATGTGTTTGTCCCTATCCTTGGATGGAAGTACTAAGCGTAGTGAGGCTAGTTCCACTATTGCTTGACATGAGTAGATGTGTATGTCCCTACTCTTACCTTATATTTTTGGTGAGCTATTGAGTGTGGTCATCAAGTATTGTGATGTACTTTCTCCCCATGTTCACACTAAGGGGGGGTGTTGGAAATTAGTGTTCACATAGGGATGAATAAATAATTAAGCATAAAATATTTAGGGGGTGTAAATAAGTGTCAAAATAATATTAAGTTGTAAACAACTTAATATTATTATTAGACATATAGTTTGTTTAAAAGGTTATTTGTTGTACATGTGTGTTTGAGTTGTTAAAAACAACTCATAATTATAGAAGTTGTTTAGGAAGTTTCCTACAAAATAAGATTTGAGAATCCTATATATATGTAAATATATTGAATGAAAAGAATGAGTGGAAGATCGGTATTATTTGTGTTTAATTTTTTTTCAGATCCCATTTATCTCTGCCCATATTTCTAATATGCATATACTGTACACCTTCATTTGCATAATTTTTTGAGATGTTGATATATGAGCAACAAAAGCTTATCTCAATGGGTCTCATCAAGACTTCTAAATCTTCAGTATTGTTGGTTAGTTAGGTGAAAGAATCAGAATTAGATAAGAAATAGAAGAAAGCAAAGAATAATCCACGTTCAGATCAAGCAAAGAAAAAATCCTCTTCTAAAGGGGAACCATCTAAGAAGGAGAGGCCTACTTGTGAATATTGTAAGAAGGATGGACATGAAGAACACTATTGTTATAAGAAGGATATTGATGAGTTGAAACATCTTCTCAAAATGAATCACATTGATTTTCCTTATAGAATGTTTGAATCACCTCCTCCTCCTTCTTCAAAACAGTCTAAAAAGGACAAAGGTCAAGCTTCTACATCAGGAAATAAAGGTCAAGCTCTTTGTGCTTTTTCAGGTCAAGAACCGGGGAGATGGATTCTAGATTCATGAGCATCTCAATAATCTATCTTCTCTTCATTTCATCCTTGTACTATGTCTCCTATCTTGATGGGAAACAATACATATATGAGTGTAATTGGGAAGGGGTCTATTAGCTTTGGGACAACACTTTTCAGGATGTTTTGTGTGTTCCTCATTTGACGAACAATCTTCTTTCCATATATCATATTACACATGGTGGAGATGGGAGGAGTGTGGATTTGACACCCGATTCAGTCATTATTCGAGACTTGGAAAGTAGAGAGATCATTGCTATTGGGGTGATTCATCATTCATCTCGGTTGTATACCTTTGCATATTTTACTTTTGATGGTGACATTGTTCCTTCGGTTGTTGATCACAATTCTAGTTTGAACCATTCATTCAGAGGAGACATTTGGCTTCTTGAACTTGGGAGTTCTCACATCAGATCCAGTTCTTGAGCTATGCATTTCATCTCCTCCATCTGCCGTTGTACCTGAGGACATTTGTGATTCAACAATTTTGGCTCCTTGTAATTCAGTGCAATAGGATATACATTATCTTTTAGATTTGGATAATTGTGATGACTTCTTGACATGCATTTTAGACTTGTTTATGGAGTAATATATTGCAGATTTGGGAGACATCATCGATAGCATTCATATTCTCTTTGATGGAGAAGATCCTTCTTCAGTTGTTGCGAGGGAACACTTTGACTGTCTTGTTCAATCCCTACATGATCATTCTTTGCAGTTTGATGTGATGGTGATCCCACAATATAGGTTTACAATTTTTGGCCAAACTGGACACTGAACTGATTTTTTTAACTAAATCTTCACTTTCGGGCACCTATCTAGCGGCTAAACCATGAGGAATTTGAAGATGATGCAAACTAGTGATTTGTGACATTTTATCTGTAGATTCTAAATATATTTTTTTTGAAATTTTTGGAATCATATTGCACTTCTTTTTCCATCTCCTTCGAAAACTAGCTTTTTTCAATAAACACCATTTTTAAGGAGTGATTCTCAGGTCGTATACAACATAACTTTTTTTACATGAAGGATAAAATTCTATTTTTTTTGAATTTAGATTTGTAACTATAATATCTAAACCTCTCATTTGGTTTCATAGTGTTTTATTGAATACTTTTTCCTTAATCAAGTTTCGAAGTCAAACCAATTACAATTCAGACATAGGTGGATTGTATACAACATAACTTTTTTTGTATGTATCGAAATTCAATTTTTTTTTACTGGATCAAGGACATCAATACCTAGCCTGCACATATTTTTAAGAATTTTATTTTGATAATCTACTTTTTTTCACATGTGCAGAACAAAGAGCTTGATTTTTGGTGAAAAACCTATGTTTAATCAAACTAAAAAAACAAATACATAATAAAACCAAAACATATTAAAATTATATTTGATGGATAGCTCATTCTGAGGACTACCATTTAGTTGGGTTTGTAAAGTATTCTCGATTTTCATCCTCAACTCGAGCTTCAAAGGGAAAAATTCTAGAGAAATTTGGTGCTAGAGGGGGAGAAGGGGGCAAAAGGGGGGTTCGAATGAACC
Organism: Sequoia sempervirens; assembly: GCA_007258455.2. Classification (NCBI taxonomy): domain Eukaryota; kingdom Viridiplantae; phylum Streptophyta; class Pinopsida; order Cupressales; family Cupressaceae; genus Sequoia; species Sequoia sempervirens. The sequence goes on along the minus strand of VDFB02274526.1, from coordinate 55,802 downwards.
TAGGTTCGAGCGAACCCCCCCTGGAGGTTCACTCGAACTTGGGTTCATTTGAACCTAGGTTTGAGTGAACCCCCCTTGGAGGTTCACTCAAACTTGGGTTCATTTGAACCTAGGTTCGAGCCAACCCCCTTTCCACAAATTTTTCCTTTGTTTTTTTATTCTAGGAAATGTGGAATATGGTGGGAGCCAGAATTTAATAGGTTCACTTGAAAGGGGGGTTCGCTCAAACCGAAAGTTCATTTGAACCCCCAAAAACCAAAATTTTCTCCATGGGAGCGTTTTTTGCAATTTTCCTTCCTCACCAGAATTGTAAACTAGTTTTGTGGGTTTACCCATGATTGTGGATACTTTTGGAAAACATTTGGAGGAGGCTTCTTTGTCTTTAGAGGGGATATCATTGTCTTTGGATTATGTTCTACATTCATCTCTACTAGATTATGGATTGTCCTCTTCAGCAGTGTGGTCTATAATTCCTGTTTGGAGTGTGTCAGCTTTCAACATTGACATGGAGACACTTGAGAATGCTTCAGAGACATCATCACATATCATCCATCTTCCTGAAATCCTACATACACTCTTGGTTTTTTTTCTTCCTAAGGGGAGGAACATTGTTTGACATTTTTGGATTATCTTCAACATTCGATGTCGAGCTTCTACCATCATTGCAGGAGACTCAACATTGAGGGGGGGATGCCTTGTCTCTCTTCTACTTGTCTCTTATGGGGGGGGGGTATTTTTCCTCACATGGGGTTTTAGACTTCTCATGCATCATTGAGAGCATTTCTTTTTTGTATATTTCATCTCTTTTTTTGGGAGGAGTTTTGTCCCACTAGGTTTTCTCCTTTTCTCCATTTGTGAGAGATTTCTTTTGCATATGTACATGGGTACCTAACATGGCCTAGTAGCTGGGCCCATTCTTGCATCTTTGTTTCATTTGCATAATAATCTGCTACTCCCTAAGTTGCACTTAAGGGGGGGTGTTGGTTTAAATAAAGTCTTGTACCTAGTCAATTCATTACTAGGGGACTTATTTACATGTTAAGTTTACTAAGGTCCTAGGAATCTTTCTAGAAGGTGTTAGTTGTCATTAGTTGTTATCTTATCTTTTGACTTGTAACACATGTGACCTAGGTAATTGTGATAAGTTGTTTGATGTCATATGATTAAGACACTTGTCATACTCCTATGACATCTTGTATCTCACCTTGGCTATATAACCAAGGGGTTTCTACTATATTTTTCATATCAATTGAATCATATTTGCATATGCATATTCTCTCTCTTGTGCTTTCCATTTGGCCTCAAGGTCTTGGTAGCCATAGCCAATTCTAATAATAAGATCAAAGAATGATCACCTTCTAAATTATTTTCCAAAATTGTGGGAAAAATTATTGATAGTTATTAAGGGCAATTTTTAAAATTTTGTGCTTAATGAGGCAGTGACTGCTTTACTCTCATAATATATGAGGTGAAAAGATTATAATATACCAAGGAATCCTAGAGTAGAAGAAGGAAAAAAGCATATATAAGCCTTTTGGGAGATCTAAGTATCCTAATAAAAGTTCCAAGATTAAATTTCATAACTACAATAAGCCAAGTCATTTCATAAAGGAATAAAAAGAAGAATAAAAGAATAAAAAAGGTGGATTTTATGATAAGTCCTTTGTAATGGAATTAGAAACACATGTATGTGAGGATAAATGGATGATTGAATCTAGAGCTTCTTTCTACATGACTCTCCATTAGGAGTGATTTTTAGATTGTGAGAAGTGTGATGTTTGGAAGTTATATCTCAATGAAAACTCTTACTTTAATATTATTAGTCATGGGAGAGTCAAGATCCAGTTACATGATGGGAGGATCAAATGTATTTCAAGAGTTATATACATCCGTAAATTGGGATGTAACATGCCATCTATCAATAAAATAAATGATGGAAGAGTGTAGGTTATATTTAATAATGGAGGGTGTAATATGGTTTGAGGAGCTATAGCTCATGCATGAGGTTAAATTTGGTACTCTTTTGACTTGATACATTCACATACATTCAATACAATAGTTATTGTTTACATGCAACATGATATATAGAACAATTATGGTTTGCAAGTCTACAACAAGGTCTATAGAGTAGTTATGAGTTAACTAGTTACAAGTCTAAAAAATTACCTATAGATTATTTTATAAGTGGTTGGTTGTACAAGTCTTCAGCATTTTCTTTAGGACATATAGAGAAGTACGTACAAAGAAGTTACATGTTGGTTACAAGTCTTTGGCTTGTAGCTCTAATAGACATGCATTTTTGGTAGGTATGAATGCTCTTGTATTATAAAGATAAAGTTACCTATTGAGATAATAATGTTATGGAACCAAAATATGAGAAATATAGGTGAGAAAGGTCTAAAAACCATGAAGAATAAAAAAATGGTAGGGGTGAATCTTAATTTTTCTCTTGAATTTGAATTTTGTGAAGATTGCATTTATGTAGAGTAGTAAATTCTTTTTAATTTAATTATATTTCTCATAAAGCTTATATGATAGTAAATTTGATTCATTTTAATGTTTTTGGTCTTATAAATATTCCTTTATTACATAAATCATTATATTATATTGTTTATTAATGACTAAATTATAATACATGGGCATATTCTCTCAAGAGAAAGTTTGAGGTCTTTAATTAGTTTAGAGAAGTTAAGGCTCTCTTGGAAAATTAGATTGAGAGGAAAATTAAGGTGTTGATGATTGATAATGGTGGTGAATATTTTTCTATAGAGTTTGACATGTACTCTATGAGGAGACTAGTATAGAAAGGCATAATATGTAACTTCATATACCACTAAATGTAATGGAGTTATATAACATATTAAGAAAATGTTAATGTATAAGGATAGGAGTAAGCTAGATGGTTTGTCTTGGAAAATAAGTTCTAGGTAGAGGTAGTTGTTACTAGATGTTACCTAACTAACAAGTCTCCTACACTAGTGTTTGTTGAGAAAATACCTATAGAGGTTTGGATGAGAATAAAATCCCTCACTTCAACATCTTTATGTATTTTATTATGAGGCACATGCACATGTGCTTAGGGAGAAGTGGCCAAAGTTGGATAACAAGGTAGTGAAATATATCTTCATTATTTATGTTGTTGATGAGAAGGGTTATGAGCTTTGGGATCCTGTGCATATAAAAAAATTTTAGTCAAAATTTGATATTCAAAGAGATCAGGAGTTCTCCTAAAATTGATATTACCTAGTTTGGTAGCATGTATCAAGATGATTTATAATGTTCCTTGGATGATAATCCTTAAATAGAATTTCCAAGTTGGACATAGATGATGGAGATTGAAAGATGAAATCAAGGACTAGGATTGTTTTGTATGGGTATGCATCTTAGCCTCTTGAAAAGTGGCAAGAGGATATGAGATATTCTTGATGAAGGGATCATTTTTTCTTAAAATATAGGATGAAATGAGACATACACAATTGGGAAGAGATGAAGGATCTATGTAAGTGGAGGGAGGAGATTGAGTTTGGAATGAAGGGTCAAGATTTCTCCATGTTGTAGGCTCACATATGTTTGAACAAGGTGTGGGGACAAGTGGCTTGAGAAGATATGTGTGAAGTGGAGATACCATATTACTCCTAAAATTTAAAAATGGATGGTGGAGATTAAAGGACAACATATTTTGGATTTTAGTGGTATGGTTTAAAATTTTAAATTATAGAAAAATGTGAGAGGCTCATTAATTAGCCTAATCAATTAAATAAGTATGTGTTATATATAATTGATTAGTTAGAAGAATTTTGGAGTAAAGTTAATTAATTAAATGGATTTAATTAATCAACACTGGGGATGTGAAGGGGCTTAATTATGACATTGGTTTAATTAATTAATTACAACATGGTTAAATTGGTCAATTTAGTTAATTTTTTGGAAAAGAATAATTAGTTTGGGGATAATTAGTCAAATTAATTAAATAATTATTAATTTAATTACTTTGTGGGAAATTGATGTAGAGAAGTCATAGTAGATTTGGGGTTTTTTTATGAATACAAAAGGTTAACCCTCGATGGAATCACAAGTCCCTTCATCTAGAGTAAGAAAATTCAGACAATCTAGAAAGTGGTTGTGGACCCAAGTTGGTACATTGTGCCATGTGTTTTTTTACCAAGAATCTCCCTTTGGAAAATAATTTATTCATCTCAATATTTTGAAACACACACACACACACACACACACACACACACACACACATATTTTCAATTTAAGATGATCAAGCATATATTGTGGTATTACACAAGATGCTAAATCATGGATATATTATTTTTTTAAACCCTTCAAATAATTTTTTTTAACTTGTCATAATATTTTGTTTGGAAATTAGATTCACTTCCTTACTAATTTTTCTCAACTTTGGCATGCTTCAAACTAGAGATGTTATTTCTCATTTGGGAAAACAAAAATTAGTTATTTTTAATCTTAATGCTATAAGTACCATCATTTTTACTCACACTAAGTCTTTGTTGAGTTCAAATGTGCTAGTTCAAATTTAGGTCTACACAAATAAAGTGACCCTAGAGGTGGCATATTTGCAAATTTTGTTGTATCGCTAAGGCAATAGTCCATGTACAATAGCACATGTTCCTATAGCCTCACCTTCTGTAAACTAATCACTTTAATGGGACCAATGTCATGACCTATTTGGTACCTCTAAGTATTGTTCTAAGAGCCATTGAGGGTGTACTTTTCCCTTCATTAGCTAACTAAAATGTAGGTTGGTCTCTTTCCTATGTAGATCAAACTAGTTTCTCTTTGAACCATGCTAAAAATCCATCCTTGACATATTCTCACCAACATGGGTGAGGACAAGCTAAATTTCCTCATTTGAGTGTGAGCCTATTAAAGACGAGAAATATTTTCCTAACATATTTTGGAGTCACCCTAATGATAGGGCCCTTTTCCACCTTTGGGTTCTATAGCTCTTGCAATTTAGTTTTCATTATCATTTTTTATGACTTTATGACATTGTGATTAGTTTTTTATTTTGGAGCCTAGGTTGTATTATATAATTGTCTTCTATTTTTGAAATGACATGAAATTTATTTTTTATGTGTACAACTTGGAGACATGATCTCATTCCATCCGCTTTATTTAAAAATACTCTATGTGTGTGTAGTGAAATAAAGATTTTTTATTTTAATAACTAACTCGGTCTTAAAAAATTTATATTCAAAAAATAAAATAAATTCAATATATATAAATTTTAAATAACACAATTTTTTTTATTTTTTATGAAGTGAATATATATTTTATTTCAATATAAAATCATTCCACTGTACATAACAATAATATTGAAAAGGTACTATGGGATGGCAATCCATAGATCTTTGTATTTTAGGATTTTCTAATCCATAAAATAAACCTTAGAATGTTAAAAAAAATCAAATTTATTATATTGTATTCATTCCCCTCTTCCCTTTTATTGAACAATATGAGAACTTGTAATAATGCGTTGGGCCCTTCATACAATAGTTTTGCTGTTCTAGCAGCACTCTTTTGATAACGTGGACATAGTTCGTTGTACTATATTCATAAGAAAATAGGAAGGAATTTTAAAAGGTCAAAGAAAGAATAAGAATTTTGATTGCTTGTCGAAATGGGTATGCCATCTGTTTTGATCTAAAAATTGTCGAGGAATCGACATACTACAGTGATAAAAAGTAGTTGTCTGGAGAGCTTTTTATTGAAGCAATCAAGAGCAGTCAAAAGTACATCGTTGAAAAGGAGAAACCTTCTCTCTCTTATAAAACGGATTAATCCTAATCCACAAAAGTGAGAAAATAGAAGCCAGAAGAACAGACCAAATTATAACTATGGTAGGAGTTCGATTCTGTCTTCCCAAAAGACCTCTCAGAAATGGATACAAGTGCACTACAACCCATAATGCAAAGCATAGCTTCTTAAACAATAATCCCCATGCTCCATATCCACTGTTAAATGTGGCAGAAACTCCAGCTACAACAGCTAAAAGGTTGACTATCACCAGTGTAGTTGGAATGATAAGAAGATTAGTCCATTCAAATGCATAGAGTTCATTCAGATCATCTGCCTCATCTAATTTCTTAGACTTGGGCTTTGGATGAGATGTAGCAGTGGTAGTAATCTGCATGCCTGTCAATACTTTGAGCAGGCCTTGAAATATTGCAAAAAAATGAGAAGAGGTGCCCCCAATCACCCAAAACTGTTGGTACCTCCACCAATCTTCAATTTCCACAAGGCTCCATTTGAGCTCAAGGAACACACAGGCCACCATGGAGACAAGGACAGCTGTGACCCAAATGAGTCCAATTTCATCTAGCTGCAGGAGGCAAGCATGAGGTGATTTAGAAATTTTGCATGAGTTATATGATTTATGTTCAATTTGGGTATTCAGTAGGTTGAAAGTTTACATACCAGTGGAAATATGAATTTTCCTGTGAGGAGACAAACAGCAGGAAGAAAGCAGTAGGTGATGAGAGGAATTGAAGTCAAGGGGTAAACAACTGTGTTAATGTAGGCGATTCTTTGAAGCCAGTTAAGTTGACCAGATCTCAATCTGTACCACAGTGGGCAACGTTTGCTGAGAAGAATTTCCATGGAGCCTAGTGCCCAGTGGAGCAGTTGCCTCAGGCTGTCTGCTAAATTCATAGCACCATTTTCTTTGAATGCAGACCTGAAATTGAATTAGTCATAATTAATATGCACTAACAGAGTAAAATTATAGAACTATTTAGCCCTATCTGCCTCTGAATTGTCCATAAAAATATTTTATTGTATAAAACAGGAGCTAATGCTAACCTGGAAGGAACGCAATATATGGATTGCCAGCCACGGGCATGCATCTTCATTCCTGTGAGAACATTGTCTGTGACAGAACCGTATATCCAACCGATCTGCAGAAGACGTCAGGCTTAAATTTATGAGAGGCAACTATATAGGTTTGTTTATTCTTAGAGGTAATAGAAATAATGATTTTTTTTTTATCAGTGGCACACCTCTTTTCCCCATCGGGTTTTCTCTTCATATGTACAGGTAATGACGTGGATAGCTTCTTTGATGAGAGAAGAGGGGTCTGTAGTGTCCGGAAGACCACCGTCCTCCATTAAAGTTGAAGCGATGAAGACTGGAGATTGTCCCAACAATGCTTCTAAGCCTTGAAAGGGACCTAACAGCTGTGCAGTTTCTGATTCGTATTGATACAAGCCTGCCAGAAAGGAAACAGTATGTCAAATACATAAAAATATGTCGAAGAGTTTGGCTTCAACATTACGGCTTAAATTATTGAAAAAACAAGTGTGATTTAGGATGAGTCAACTAAAAATCAAAATTTAAAATGTGCAGTTTAAGTCTAACCAGAATAGAAATTAAGTTAATCTAAAAAGTGGGTTTTACCACTTAACCCATCTACCTCAACTGTAAGCAAAAATTCATATATGTACTTACTTTCAGTGTCGGTAACTATTTCATTGCTGACAATATCTGGGTTTTCTCGATCATTGTTCTCTGATTTGCCAAATAACCAGGGTCGCCATGATTGAGAGGAGTTTTGGCTGACTTGGGGAGGAGCGTAACCATAGAGAGCTTGCCTCCTGAAGACACATGCTGTGCCTAAGTACATGGGCCCCTGAATACCGTCTAGCCCCTTCATTGTTATCTGCATCCAAAGCAGGAAAAAAGAAAAGTATCAAAGATATGTAAAAGTGAAAAACTTAGAAGATTTTTACCCCCTTTATGTGAAAAACTTAGAAGATTTTTGAAACATTTTCATGTGATTTTTTTTTGGAAATAAGTTATACTTGAATCAAAATATGGATTGGTTTTAAAGAAGTCAGTAATATTCGAACAACAAATAGAAGGTATTAGGTTCCAGCTCTAATTGGTTCATGAAAAATTCAACATGTTATGAAAGCCAGGTTAGATTAGAAACGAATAGAAGGTCTTAGGTTCAAGCTCTAATTGTTTCATGAAAAACTCAACATGTTAAACATGTTATGAAAGCCAGGTTAGATTAGAAGCCCCAAACATTCTATAAATAGGTTAGATTAGAAGCCCCAAACATTCTATAAATAAGCCAGATTAGATTAGAAGCCCCAAACATTCAATAAACAAGCTTAAAAGAATGTTGTTAAAAACCTACATTCGAATCCTAACTGATCCATGAAATTATTTCAAAGAGCAATGTACAAACTAAAATATTCCATTCAAAAAATTGTACAATGCCTTCTTTCACTGTAACAATTATCTAAAATATAAAAAAAGTTTCAAAGATTTATGTAGAGAATTAGTGGTGATTACATCATAAAAGACGGTGTTATGATTAACATGTTTGTTCCCTTTGTCGAAAGCATGGAATCTGAGAGGAAACTGCACGTAAGAAACGTTCTGGCCAACTGGGGCGTCCATCATAAAGCACATTGCCTCCCGCAAGACTTGACTGTTGTTTATGTATTGCATACAGTCCATATTCAAGATGTAAGGAGAGTTAGTTAGCACTCCTGAGACTCGAACCTGCAACCATTCGAAATGTATGAATTTCAATACATAAGATGCAAGAAATAAAGGTCTGAGATTGTATAAGTTATTACCAGAGAATTCATGGCACCAGGCCTGTTATGGTGATGAAATCCTGGCTTTTTCTCACGAGAGACGTAAACGAGTAGAGGGAGCTCATTTCCTCTGATGTCCAGAGACCCAGTGCGGCCTAAAAATACCTGCAGAAATCTTGAAGGTGTTCATCATTTAGACCTCGAAAATGTTAGATTTGAAGAGAAGTGAGAAGAGAAAAGAGAGAAAAGGCATACCTGAATCATTGCTGGGTGGTCGCGAGGATTGTTCCCGGGCCAAGGCCTACCATCCTGCATCATCCACCCATCCTCCGGGGTCTTCTGTCGTTTGGTCACTAATGCATTTATCCTAACTTTGAACTCGTCATATTCTCTCTGAATTGAATTCATTCACATAAAAATCCCACTTTTAATCATACAAATTCATTCTTCACACAGCCAATCCAAAGCGCGGTAAGAGATGCTTACTTTCATTTCCCGGCGCTTTTTCACAAAGGAGGGTTTGACCTTCTCTTTGAGATAATCAATCTTGTGGGAAAAATAGGCTTCAGGAGCTCTGGGTTCAATGTTGAATTCCTTGCAGAAGGGAACCCACAGCCTTGCAAATTCCGCAGTCTCAGACAAACACTCGAACGTAACCATCGCCGAGCCATCGTCCGACACATAGCACGAAACTTTTTCCGCAGGATAATCAACAGCGAGCACAGATAAAATAGCATTGACAGTTATCATTGGCGGCTCGCTTATTGGATCCTCCGTGCTCACAAAAACATCCACGCTTGCCAGCCCAGAGTACTCTCTGCCATCTTTCTCATACCTTTCAAATTCAACCCACAATAAACAAGTTATACCTATTTCAAAAATAAACAGTAATCTTCTCTCTTTCTCATACCTTACAAATTCGAATTAGGTTTGTACAGCACAATCATTTTAACAGATAAAAGATTGCATCAAAATCTGTATGTGTTAGTGAACTTTCAAATCAACAATTTCATTTATATTCAGAATGGTAGTTAGTCCACAAGATCAATTCCTGAAAGTGTGATGGTTATTCCAACACCCCCTTTTGATGTAACTTGGGGGAATTGAATCTTGATTGAGACTTTGGTACCCCATATAGATTTGTCATTACACCAAAATGTCCAAGTGTTAGTGAACTTCCAAATCAGCATCTTCAGATATACCCAAAGTGAGAGTTAGTACTTGATATCAATTCTCAAAAGTGTGGTCGTTAGTCCAACACCCCCCTCTAATGTCACTTGGAGGATTTGAATCTGGGTCGAGGCTTTGATACCACATGTAGATTTGTTGTTACACCAAAATTGGAGGTGTTAGTGAACTTCCAAATTAATATCTTCACCTATACCCAAATTGATGGCTAATCTATAAGTTCAATTCCTAGACGTGATGGTTGTACCAATAAGATTTAAGTATAACTCCAATAAGTTTGCATGAAAATAAAATAAAAGAATGTGTGTATATATATATCAAAAAGTTATAAATCTGATCATATCTATAAATTTATTATGAAATTGTTTCCTACTCACTCTTAAAAATAAATAAAAAGTTTCAAAATATAAAGTATTAAGAAATAATAGATTTGATCATATATCTCTCAAAAGAAAAAATCAAACATCTTTAATAGTTATAAACTATAAACACCTTATAAAAATATAACAATTTATACAAAAATAAAATTACCCCCTAATCTCTTAAAAAATAAAGCATATTAAAAAAACGAAGTTTTGATTTTAAACTCAATCATACAAACCTAACAAATACAAATTATTACACTGAAATTAAATAACTATAAGGGCTAATTGCTTTTATATTATTTATTCTCATAATCAAAAGTCAATAAAAATCTTGTATTTCATTATAACTTTCAGTCTGATTCTGATGGCTTTTAGAAAATTCACCGCCACCAATTCAGGGCCACGAAAAATTCACCAACGGAAAATATTCATGCAGTTAATTTTCTGCGGTGAATTTTCTGATAAATTGCTGATGGTAAATTTTCCTCCAGTGAATTGCTGGCAATGAATTTCTATATAAAAATATCTCCAACTTTTAAATGGATTGTGAAACCACAACATTTATTATCTAGAATTCAAAATTTCTGAGCACTTCCAACTTTAAAAATTGCAGATTTACATGATTGATAAGCTCTTTGTACTTTACCTGCTAGACAATCTTTGGAGGTAAGTTTGGCGATTCATGGGAGACCACTTGGGCAACTGGTCTAGAATCCATGATACAGCCAACCAGATTTCACAAATGACAGCAGTAATCCAGAGGCCATAAGCATCCTTCACAGGGCTGGTTATGCGCAAGTAAAAGAAGAATCCCACAATCAACAAACGCACCACTATCATAACCCTGTATGGATAAATTATGCTCCCTTTAATGGGCAGCTTGGAGGAGAGAGACTGCCCGGGTTCCACCACTCTGCAACACGGAAGAAAACATGAAAATTCCCACAATCAAATCAAACCACATGCTATATCTCCATTCTCAAAACCAACTAATTATGGAGAAAAGATGTTTATCAAAATCCACTCAAACAGCATAATTTATATTCTTACGTTTCATCGATGAGTTCTGGTTTATGCCTCTGGGATCTTCCATTGTTGGTTTCTGTACGCGTCAAGTGATTATATTTGACGTTATTCTTCCAGCTCTCAACTCTTTCTCTCCATGGAACATCCCTCTCACTGGAATCCATGGCGCTTCCTGAACTAGAGGCGGCCATGAATTCTATATATATGAAAACTAGGCGGGCGGATTGCACTTTCTGCTTTTTGTAGAAGGCTCTGGTGGAAGGAAAAGGGCCTTGGTGTCTGCAGGCCTGGTATGGAATATTGGATTACTAAAGAATGAAGTAAAGCAACTCTTCCCATATCTGTTTCTTGTTACTTTTATGTTCGCTGATAATGACGAGGACAGACCTTTGTCTCTTCCGTGTGTCTTCTGCTAATCGGATATTTTTTCTAAGGAAAAGTAGATGATTCTCCTCTTAAAGGAGTCGGCATAACTGTGATAGAATCGTAAACTTTTCAAACCAGTTGTATCAAACTTGTTTTTAAATCTAAACTTAGTAAATGAGATAAGAGTTACACGTATAAATCGAAGTAGAGATATGACATAGAATACGCATCAATATATTAAATATTTCACCCATTCTCGATTATATCGAGCGAATTTTAAAGGATTTTCGCTTACCCTCTCATCCTAATTTAAAACGAAGACTCTATTATACAAATTCTTCAGCTCAGAATACTCGGGAGCCCCTTTCTTGTCATTTTAGCAAAGTCATATATGTCAGGCCAGGATTAATGACACAGAAGGAAGACACTTAAAACTATATTAAATCTGAACGAAAATAATACATTAAAAGGCTATCGGAACAAACTAACCAAACAGAAAAGTAAAAATTGATGAAACGGAACATAAAAACTAACAAAACAAAACCACCCGATGATTGATAGGTTAACATCTCCCCCTTAATTTGAAGGGGTTAAACCAAGTATTCTTCTGAATTTCTCAAACTTTTCTAGTCCAAAAAGTTTTGGTAAGAATATCTGCGGGTTGATTTACAGTGGGATAATATTTGAGTTGTATACTGCCATCTTTTACATGGTGTCAAATCAAATGAAATTTGGTGTTGATGTGTTTGGTTTGATCATGAAAGATTGGATTTTTTCCATTTTGATTGCAGAGTAATTGTCAACAAGGAGAAGTGTGGATGAAACTTGTTGTTCTTTGTAAATCTTCAAGAATTCTTCGAAGCCATAAGATTTCTTGAGTTGCCTCAAAGGCTGCCATATATTTGGCTTCTACAGAGGATAGAGCCGGGTTGGTTGCTTTTTAGATTTCCAATAAATAATTGCAGACCCAAGATGCATGAAGAAACCAGATGTAGATTTGTCATCTTCCAAATCACCTGCATAATCAGAATCTGAATAGCCAAGCAATGAGAAGTGTGTGGCCTTGGAGTATTTGAGGCCATAGTTTTGAGTGTCTTTCAAATATCGAAGAACACGTTTGGCTGCTAACCAATTATTTTCTCTAGGCTCTTGCATGAATCTAGAGATAACCCCAACAAAAAAAGAAATATCTGGATGGGTAGTTGTTGCATAAATCAAACTACCAACAAGTTGTTTGTATGTAGTTGCATCAATCAATGCTATAGATTTGGTTGATGTGAGTTTCAAATTTTGCTCCATTGGAGTAGTCAGTGGTTTACAGTTAGTCATGTCAAACTTAGTGAGAAGTTCACCAATATATTTTTGTTGGGTGATAAAGATATACTTGGATTTTTGAATTACCTCAATACCCAAATAGTAATGAAGATGACCCAAATCAGTCATTTCAAACCCTTGCTTCAATTGGTCTTTCACATTTTGATTATAATCCTCATTATTACTAGTGAGAAATAAATCATCCACATAAACAACAAGATAGAAAACAACTCTATCAACCTTTTTAACAAAAAGAGCAGCATCATCAAATTCAAAATGCTCGAAATTCAACTTCAAGAGATACTTGGTGAGTTTTTCATACCAAGCTCAAGGGGCTTGCTTCAAACCATACAATGATTTTATGACCTTGCATACTTGGTGTTCTTTACCATTGACTGCATATCCTTTTGGTCGAGTCATAAATATTATTTCTTTGAGATCACCTTTCAAAAATGTAGTTTTGACATCCAATTGATGAACTTTCCATCCATGTTGTGTTGAAAGAGCCAACAAAGCACAAATAGTAGTTCATTTCATTGTAGGTGCAAAATTTTCATCATAATCTATGCCCTCCTTTTGAACATAACCTTTAGCAACACTTGTTGAGCTTTATGAACTTTTCAAGTGAGCCATTTGCTTTATATTTATTTCTAAAAATCCACTTGCAACCAATAGGTTTACATCCAAGTGGTCGATCAACCAATTCCCATGTGCCATTTTTCAGAAGAGCATCATACACATTTTGCATGGAGCTTGCCTCCACACTACAATATCCTGAGCTTCTTTATAAGAATTTTGGGACAAGTCCATTACAATATGAAGTTCATCAATAGACTCCAAGTTACCTGCAATAGAATATTGAGCTTGCTGCCTTGCTTTGTAGGAACTTCTTGTGCCTGGTTTTCCTATTTTGTTGGGTCTTAAATCTTTCAAAGTCTGTTGGACTTGTTTGGCCCACTTGTGGGAAGACTTTGGGTGGAAAAATGGTGCTTCCATTTCTTGACTACAAGCTCCATTAGTGGTTAATTGTTCTAAACTCCCATGGTCATCAAAAGATTGGAAATCTTCATTAGAGGTGGTTTCATCTTGCAATTTTAGAGATGAAGTATCTTGAATTGGGACATCTTGAGAAAGAGATTTTATATATGGATCCAACAAAGGCAGTTTTAAATGGCTTATCCCCCCCATATTGAGGAATTTCACATAGATGTTCTTTCCAAGCAATAAACTTGGAAAATTTGTCAAGTTGTTTTACTTGGCAGTCAATATTTACATCATTTTTGAAAGATTCACAAAATACATTTCATGCAATAAATAATTTCTTGATAACTTCATCATACAACCTATAGGCTTTTGAAGATTCAAAATAACCAAGAAAAATGCATTTATAACTTCTTTGATGCAACTTACTTCTTTTCTCCTTTGGAATCAAGGCATAACTGTAAGTGGAGAAAAAATATGAAGATTCCAAATAGAGGGAGGATAACCAAACCAAACTTCATATGGAGTTGCTTAGTGAAGAGTAGATGAAGGAGATCTATCGTGAAGATAAATTGTTGTCCTTGTTGCTTATGCCCAAAAATGTAACTTAATGCCTTTGAAATATAACATTGCTCGAACCATGTTCATGATAGTTCTATTCATTCTTTCAACAACATCGTTTCGTTGAGGAGTACCTGGAATAGTGAGATGATGTTGAATCCAATTTTGATGAAGATCATCCTCAAAAATGATGGAAGTAAATTCTCCACCATTGTCTATTCGAAGAGTACCAATTTGAGATTGTGCTTGATCTTCAATTATAATGTGAAACTTCTTAAAAGTTTCAAAAGCTTCATATTTTTTCTGCAAGAAATGAATCCAAATCATGTGGCTATTTAATCATTAATGAACAACATAAAATACTTACATCCTTTAGCAAAATTCACTAGTAAAGGCCCACATAAATAAGAATGTATTGAAATGGTGGGAAAGGGCATTGGTTAGTGTTTGTTGATGAAAGAGGGTCACCAAAATTTGTAACACCTAAAATGCACATTTTCCCTAATTTCATTAGAAAAAGATATCTCCCAAGGATAGAATTGAATTTCAACCTTGAGGTGAGTCTGTAGACATCGAAATCTGGTTTTAGGCCTGCGACTTCCATATTCTATTCTTCACGGTCATGATTAAATAATGTCAATTATTTAATTAATTCATCTTCTATTAATTAAATAATCTTAATTATTTAATTAATTCACACTTTTCTTTATTCTATCTGATTAATTAAATAAACGCTTTTTATTTAATTATGTTATTAATTAACCTTATTCTTCTTGTCAAATTAAATAAATTCTTATTTAATTTACTCTTTATCATATTTCAACTATAATTAAATAAATCCATTCTTTATTTAATTATTCATTTAAATCCCTTCATCATTTAATTAAATAAATCTTATTTATTTAATTATTCTTCGAATATCAAGTCTTGAATTAAATGAATTATTTAATTCATTTAATTCTATTTTAACGCATTCTTCTATATTTTAGATAATTATGTGAGTTATCTAAGTATTCACTTTTACTCGACTCGACATCTATTTTAATCATTCAGTTAACTATTGATTTGATGTCTAAGTGGCATCTTCGAGTAATCTCTTCATCAAATTATTCAAATCGTCCAGTTCTAACTCAATTGCGTGTACATGCGGATTAATTAAATATTCTTATTTAATTAATTAAATTTTGTGCGTGCATTCGAACAGAGAGTCATTATAATCAATCTTCATCTTTGTCATGCAAAGATATTTCTTATGTTTTCGAATAATGAATTGAAGATTAAATCATTTATTTAATCTTTAATCCTATTTCTAGTTTGTATCACTCATGTCAATACTAACAGTTATCTGAATGCATGTCTAATCTGTCGATCTCAACCGTCCGTTGATCTTTCGATCTTGGCCTGTCGTTCGAATAATCAATTTTCTATAAATTGATTTGTCATTCATCATTCCAATCTCTCTTGTGAAATCTTATGACTTTTGAGAGCACTCAATCTTGAATCTTCGATATTTTTCTAATCATTATCTTAGGCTATACTTGCACGAATTACAAGAAATCTGAGGGCAATTATACTACACAAGTGAAATGGAGAAGGGAAATCGAGATGAATCATGGAAATACGTTTGAAATTAGTGAGATTGTTTCAGTTTGTTTACATTTTACTTTCCTTTGTTCTTTGTTGCTTAACATTTAGATTTGCATCTTAGATTTTAGTATATGCATGTTTGATTCTAATCTTCTTTGTTGTCTTTGTGCAATTTTCTATGGCGTTACATTTGGTGAACCCGACGTGAAGATACCATCTTCGCGGATCTGTAGATCTTTTATTTTTGGTTTTTGCAGGTTTTTCGTACGGAACGACGCATCTGAATTTTCTTGAACCGCAATTGACTTTATGCACCGCATCTGACAGAGGAAACGACGCATCTATATTTTCCCTAACCGCAATTGAATTCCCACGCCGCAATTGAAGAAGAAACGACGCATCTGACTGGTAGTACAACGACGCAATTGATTGGTAAAACTTTATTTCTATTTTTGAAAATCTAAAATTTTCAATTGATTTGTGTGTTACTAATATCTTATCTTCAGCGTGTGGCCTTTTGGAGTTAACAAGCTTTTGCAGGACGATTGACGAAGACAATATTGCAAACTACTAACAAATTTTTCTGCAGGACGCTTGTCGAAGACCTTAGTTAATTTTTGAAACAGATTGTTTGGTAGCATAGCAAATCTTTCGTTAGGTTTAAAATTAACGAGTGTCTATTGTGTTTGGTGCGAAAGCACAAGTCTGGTTACCCTTACGATTTGGTACATCGAAGTATCCTCTCCCCTTGCGCATCTGTGCGATCCTGGGTGTAAGAGAAATGATTACCAACTCTAGACTTTGGGCCTGTTCTGGTGGGAAAAAGTACTCACCCCAGGACGACTCAGACCGGTAGCACCCTGAACCCGAGGGACTTCCAGCCGGTATATAAAAGTGGGTTCTTGGGGAAACCCCAAGAATCACGAGTGTGGTTCCGACGAGATGGATCCGAAAGGGGACTCGCGCCGTATGGATCACACCCCATGAACGGAATGCCCGTACTAAATACCCTTTGTTTTAGAGACCAACCTATTTGTGGCCGTTGCTTGGTATAGTGCAAGGTACAGTATCATGCCCGAAGATACTCACTACTGATCCCCTTGAGTAGAGATAGCAGTTCTTGGGAGGTCATTGCCCAAAGAATTCAGAATTGGTGTGCTCGAAAGACGTTAATGAGCCGTGGAGGGGAGCCAATGCCACCAAATTCCTAAGCTATCTGCTCTCGAGAAGGAAAGGTGTTCATCACCAATCCGGGGTATAATAGGTGGGCTATACCAAGTATACAAACCCTAGGCCTTTGGCCTATTAGGATGTGCTTGTCTGTTATCACTTTAAACGTTCTTTGAGTCCAAAATCGAAACTGAAAACACTTTGTCTTACGATTGTCTTTGATTGTTAGAATTTGATCACGGAAAATGGAGTCAGTTTAAAATTCATGTCACTGAAAATTCACAGAGAGTCGTAACTGTTCACCAGAAGGTCGCAATTGATTTTTCAAGTCGCATCTGTTAATTTTTGAGTCGCAACTGTAACTTCGAGTCGCATCTGTTAATTTATGAGTTGCATCCGCCAGTTTGGCTCGCAATTGCTTTGGAAAAACTGCATGTGTTATATTCTGAGTCACAACTGTCAGTACGAGTCGCATCTATTAAAAGGCTAACCGCAACTGTGAACTTGAACCGCATCTGTTAGATCCTGAAACACATCTGTCTGATTATCAGAAAACCAGAATTCATAGTCACTGTCTAGTCAATACGGTTATACCAGTTTTAGTTGTCTTTACACAAACAGTCCTTGAACAGAAACCTGAAACGATTGGCTCAATTTTGCATCCCTTAGGGTCATTTAGTCATTACCATAGTTGTCTTCATTTAGAGTTTAGCTTCATCTTAGGATACATATTACCTTGCATTAGACTTCTAGAAAGGTCACTTTTATAAACTTTAGGAGTAGTCCACCATCTATACTCTAGAAAAATCATAGTGTCAACAACATTTGTCATTGAACCTAGTCTTATCATCTTATACTTTGTCCTACAAAGAGTCCTCCTAGCTCATTAGTCTAGTTAGGAAACTCAACTTGTCTTTGATCCTCGTCCTACATTGGTTCCTTGACTTAAATAAATTGACACCTTGGTTTGACTTTAGGCAGTTGGTCCCTTCATCTTGGGTTTATAGAATTGATCACTTTAGGGTCTTGCTTAGAATTTTGCATCTTTAGAGTCTAGACTAGCGTCATCTTAGAACATTCCTTATTTTGCATAAGAAAATCCCAAAAACATAGACTAGGGTCATACTGTTCATAGATATAGTCTTGCATTTCCCGCATATTGAGCTTGTCTTACATGGTTGAAACTAGGTCTAAGAGAAGAGAGAGAGAAAACATGTCGAACCCAAACGAGTTCATCAATCCATTTTCTTCAAGACCTCATAAGACTCTATTAGAAAAATTCACCACTAGAAACACTCAAGGACATATTGCAGTTGAGGACATAGAGGCTGCTGCACAGGCCCTGAATTTGCCTCTTTCATAGATGAGTACCTAGCAAATGATCGACAATGATATTTAGCCAAATTGATAGCTGAAGGTGCTACCTTACCTCCAGGATTTGACATTAGCACCTTACAAACTCAACCTACACAAGGGACAAATACCACGACTGCTAGTACTACTATACCTCAGATCAGCACGACTATGCCGTCTAGCACGTCCACACAGAGTACGAAAGTCCATACGTCCCCATTTGGTACATCTAGCATGACATCGAGATTTAATTTCACTACAGGGGCTTCATCATCTACTCCCTTCGGTCCTCTTGTTGGGAATAAAAGGTCTAAAACCTTAGCCTCTACACCTTATGTCGGCACCACAAGTCCACAGTCAACGACTATACCCAATGCTAGTATCACGAGTACCATACCACAATCCATGGCCATACCTAGTGCTCAAGTCACTAGTACTATACCACGGATTACACAAACAGGAGGCATTCCCTCCGTCCAATATGGAAATCAAAATCCACTCTCCCAGACTAGCAGTCAAAACCAATTCACATCGATTCTGAATCAGAATCCCTTTTCATAGATTGGTAGTCAGAATCCATCCACACAGATTCCAAATCAAAACCAATTCACATCGATTCTGAATCAGAATCCCTTTTCACAGATTGGTAGTCAGAATCCGTTCACACAGATTCCAAGTCAAAACCAATTCACATCGATTCTGAATCATAATCCTTTTTCACAGAGTGGTACTCAGAATCCGTTTACACAGAACCTAGGTCAACACCAATTTATGCAGATACCAGACTAGAACACATTTACCAACATTCCGAATCCAAATCCACCTCACATGCTAGCGTTCAATCGAAACCCATCACGAGACTTTGGATTTCAGAACACATACACTGATCCACATAATCCTCCTAGCACATCATTGACCCAAGTTGACGTCCTGCAAACACAAATGCACGCATTACAAACGCAAATGGATAACATGTTGGTGTCAACTAAGAAATCATTTTCAACAAAGGACATATGTCCATTCCCTTTTGATAGATCATTGTACATGACACCTTTCCCTCACAGATATGTCATACCGAATCTTCCTAAGTACAATGGCAAATGAAATCCAATTGAACATATTAGGGAATTTTCTACCATATGCATAGATGTTGCTTATGACCCCACGTATCTTATGAGGCTATTTCCAAGAATTCTTGTAGGAATTGCACTAGAATGGTTTTCGGGTCTAGATTCTAGCATTAGATCTTGGGGTGAACTAGTTGAGAAATTTGTGGAGCAATTCTCCTTCAACATTGACCACGAGATAAATATAGCAACCTTGTGCCACACAACGCAAGACGAAGGGGAAACATTCATTGCTTTCTTCCAGAGATGGAGAACTATTGCTAGTAGGTGTCCTATTGAAATACCCAAAAAACAAAAGGTTACAATGTTTCAAGAAAACCTTCATCCAAAACTCAGGAGTAACTTAAGGGTACATTGTTGTACATCTTTTTCGGAACTAGTGGAAAAAGGGGTGATAATAGAGAAGGATCTCGTTGAAAAGGGTGAACTCAAGACATCAACATCCAATAGAAACCCAATCATACAAAACACCCCCACTGATAGAAACAGATTCTAGTCTTGCAACAAAAATGTCACCAATGATGGGGTAGTTGATGCTAAAACACTACAAGCAGGACCTCTCATCACATTACAAGGACCTCATACTTTTGCCAACATGCTTAATGCTGTCAATCAACCTCCTAACGTGGTCCAAAATACTCAACATCCACAACCAAGAAGATTTCAAAAACGTGAGTTCACTCCCTTAGGGGAACCCATTGAGTCGGTGTTCAAACAACTGTTACAACATAACCTCATACAATTGCAGGAACCAAGACAATACGATCCAAGACAGTTTAAACCAGCTTGGTGGGATGACAATGCCTTTTGTGACTATCATAGGACTAAGGGGCATAACTTACAAAACTGTCAACAACTAAAGAATATCATACAGGATCTTGTTGAAAGGAGAATTATCGAAGTTAGTGGACAAAAAAAAAGAGTCATCAAACACTGATCATCAAGTCTTTTCGGACCCACTACATGACCATGGGAAAGGAACTGTTCCCAACTCGAGTACTAAGACCAATATGTCAGCCAACTATGGGAGTATTAAACATGATTATGGTAGTGGAAAAATCATTCATTGCCTTTGCGCCGCTGATGAGAATATCAATACCATTACTATCAAGGCTAATCCCGAGTGTGTGGTCAATACTCATCATACTAAATTCACTATTCAAGGCCCTCCATCGCATCAAACACCCCAACCTTCCAAGTTACAATATAACCTTCTTGATCAATTGGGGAAGACCCCAGCCCAAATCTCAATCTTGGAATTGTTGCGTATTTCCCCCGAGCATCGGTCTATCCTTGATAAAGCTTTACAGAATACCATGGTCCCTAACGACCTAGATTCAATCGTTTCCAGGAAATGGTGAGCTACTTGACCAATAATCACCATGCCACATTTTTTGAACAAGACTATGCAACGGAAAAGACGAACCACAATGACCCTTTACATCTAGAAGTCCTTGTTGATGACACCAAAGTTAGACGAGTTTTGGTAGACGGAGGAGCAGGGTTAAATCTATGCACTTTAAAACTAATTAAGGCATTAGGTATTTCAGAAGCATGCGTAGACACCACCAAGAGCATTGTCATTAAGGCTTATGATGATGAAGAACGAAAATCAAAGGGGGTGGTAACACTTCCTATCAGAATTGGTCCTGCGGTGATGGAGACAAAGTTCCAGGTCTTGGATCTCACCCTCCCTTATAACCTTCTGCTAGGTAGACCATTGATTCATGCCATGAAGGCGGTCCCTTCCACGTATCATCAGTGTCTTAAATTCCCTTACAATGGCACCGAAATAACTATAGATGGTGATCCCGATCCTTTTCAGTATTGCACCAATCTAAAGGAGATCCCTCAATGCCAAGTGCCAGTAAACCACGAGGCCTCATCGTCCAATCCATCTTCTTATGTTGATCCATCCAAACTCACTCAAACATCTGTTCTACCCTCAATTCCTGTCACTCCTAGGGTTGAGATCCAAGACAAGGGTTGTGGAGAGTATTACATGAAGAATTCTTATTGTGTTAGCCATTTGGTTCCTCCTAAGTCATATGGTTTACCTACAACAGGTAGGGGACAGTCTATAATCACTATACATGTTCCCCCCACAACAACTTTCACTAAATGGGGTGAATTAAGCAAAGAGGCTGTCGATGCAGAAGATGTCACTTCCTGGCTGTATAGGGAAGATGAAGAGAAACCACTCTTACTGGCTCATATTCCTACAAATCTATATGGAAAGGGTTTCAAAATTATGCAAAGCAAAGGACATTATGGACAGAGTGGTTTAGGCTTAAACCAAGACGGCAGAATTGAACCAATATTTGTTTCTCAGTGGCCAAAAGGAGTAGGGCTAGGGTTTCAACCGATTCAGATTGGCGTTCCTAGTACTCCATTACCCTTACTTGAGGAAGTATGTACTTCAAAAGATATTAAGACATCTCACAAACCAGTGGACCAATATCATTGTGACTCCCCCGACTCTAATGATTATGAGTGGGAATCGCTATCCTCTACTTCTTCTATGGACCTTGACAAGTTATTTGGAGAACTTGACTTGATGTTAAGTTCCTCACCCAACCCCTTAAATTCCTGTCCGCCAAAGAAAATGACAAAAGAGGAATGGTTTAAAAATTACTATTGGGAATCACTTGATCCTACCTCTTGGCAACCTGAACCACCTGTTTCCGATAGTCAAACCTTGGCATTAGGCCCACTTATTCATCCACCTAGACCCAAACCCAAGAGCAAAACAGACCTGGTACAAGATTTTTGTAATCACATGAATAATTCAATGTTTACCTTGACCCCATTAGACTTTGATAACTCCTACGATGACATGCCTTTATTCTATCCCCAACTCATTGATTGGGATCAACAAGATGCACCCGTCTTAGACACTTTTGAGAACGACGAAGCAATTGCTGAGTTCCTGGGATTACATGAAGGCATACCTAACGGGGATCATAAGGCTGGTTTTACCATTGACTTGGACAACAAAGCATATTTTGGGGAATCTGTTCAACCCTCCAGTTGCAAAAATGAGAAAAAGAATAAACAAAATAAAAAAGATGAGTCTCTAGGTGAAAATCGAAAGGCACCTTTAGACAATGAAAAAGTAAAAAGAAAGGACACATCCGAAGGTGAAAACCTCTCTGAGGCACCTAAGGATGGAGGTTTGAACATTCTCCCTATTGCACAGGAAAAGTCACCCATGCTCGTTGAAGAATCTGTAGAAGTCAACATAAGCACAAAAGAGAATCCTCGACTAGTTTATTTTGCAGCGTCATTGACAACAGAAGAGAAGCCTGAGTTACACAACTTCTTTGCACAGAGATAGATAAATTTTGCTTGGTCATATGTCGACATGCCGAGGTTAGATCTTGAACTTGTTCTACATCATTTTCCCTTACAACCAGGTGCCAAACCAGTGAAACAAAAGTTGAGAAAAATGCATCCACAAATTGCTTTATTAGTCAAGGCAGAACTCAAGAAATTGTTAGACATTGGTTTCATTAGATCTATCGACTATGCAGATTGGATCTCCAATCTTGTACCAATCACTAAACCAACTAGGGGCATCCGCATCTGCACTGATTTTAGAGATATCAACAAAGCTTGTCCTAAGGATGACTTCCCTTTACCTAACATAGACATGATAGTTGACATGACAGCAGGTTATGAGATGTTGTCCCTTATGGATAGATTTTCAGGATATAACCAGATCAGAATTGCAACTGAAGACAAACCTAAGACAACTTTCACTTGTCCTTGGGGAACGTATTATTGGAATGTTATGCCCTTCGAACTTAAGAATGCAGGAGCAACCTATCAGCGTGCCATGACTACTATCTTTCATGATCTAGTACACACTTGTATGGAGGATTATGTCGATGACCTTATTGTAAAATCCAAGACAAGGGCAGAACATCTACAGGTTTTAGACAAGATATTTCAGAGGTTGGAAACGTATAAAGTGAGACTCAATCCAAAGAAATGTGTGTTTGGAGTCAAGTCAGGAAAGCTGTTAGGTTATATCATTTCTAGACGAGGTATTGAAGTGGATCCGGCTAAGGTAAAAGCAATCATGGACATGCCTCCACCCACTAATCTTAGTCAACTAAGGACACTACAGGGTAGGTTGCAATCTATCAGAAGATTTATAGTGTAGCTAGCAGACAAGACACATCCTTTTCAACATCTACTTAAGAAAGGCGTACCCTTTGCATGGACAGCTAGGTGTGGAGATGCTTTTCAATTGATTAAAGAGTATTTACTCACACCACCTGTCTTAAGGCCACCTGTTGAAGGAAGACCATTGATTCTTTATATTACAGCAACCCATTCATCACTCGGAGCATTGCTTGCACAAAATGATGATGAAGGTCATGAAAGGGCAGTTTATTATATCAGTCGGACTTTGGTAGGTTATGAGCTCAACTATAGTAACATTGAATGTGCCTGTCTTGCAGTAGTATTTGCTACCCAAAAACTGAGGCACTACATGCTAAACCATCAAACAATGCTGATTGCTAAAATAGACCCTCTAAAATATCTTCTCAGCAAGGCAGCATTAACAGGGCGACTGGCCAAATGGGTTATGATACTTAGTGAGTATGATATCCAGTATGTAGAAAGAAAGGCTATTAAAGGACAGGTCATTGCTGATCAGTTAGCTGACACACCCATATAGGAAGATCACCCATTAGTTGCAGACTTTCCTGATGAGTTCATATTCACATTTGACACAAATATAACATGGAAACTGTACTTTGATGGCTCACATACAAATCATGGTTCAGGGGCTGGTATACTGTTTATCACACCACAAGGTGATTCCATCCCTAAGTCATTTAGGATTGCATTCCCATGCACTAAAAACATGGAAGAATATGTAGCTCTTGTGACAGGGTTACGCATGGCGGTCAAGTGGAAAATTAAGGTTTTACAGGTATATGGCGATTCTCAACTCGTAATTAGACAGGTAAATGATGATTATGAGACTACGAATGAGAAGCTTGCTCCATACAAGCACATGGCTGATAGATTTAAAGAGTACTTTGACAAAGTTGAGTTTCATCAAATACCTCGTGTATTAAATAGGGCAGCAGACACTATGGCTACAATTGCATCACTTCTTGACATTCCTAACAATGTGCCTAAGTTTGAGTTCTTGGTAGAACAACTTTTGGTCCTAGCCTACGATATCCCAGATTCTGAAATGGTGTGTGATATTGTTGGTCCCGATTCCCCATGGTACAAAGAAATCTATGATTACCTTCATTTCGAAGTCATACCCATTGGCCTATCCAAAAACCAACGTAGGACATTCCTCCGCAAATCAGCCAAATACACCATCGTCGGAGACACCCTATATAGACACGCCTTAGATAATACCCTTACTGAGATGTCTTGATTCTACTGAAGCACAAGCAACCTTGCATGGGGTGCATGAGGGTATATGTGGTTCCCATTCTAGCGGTCCTACCTTAGACAAAAAGATTATGAGACTGGGTTATTACTGGCCTACTATGGAAAAAGACTCATATGTCTTTGTAACGAAATTCTGCCAATGCCAAGTTCATGGAGATTTGATACATGCCCCAACACAGGAGCTCTGTCCTATCACATCACCATGGCCCTTTGCCCAATGGGGACTTGACCTCATAGGTAAGATCCACCCCACATCATCTAATGGACACAAGTTCATTATCACTGCCATTGAGTACTTTACGAAGTGGATTGAAGCCATTCCCATGACTTATATTACCGACACACAAATTTCTAGATTTATCCTGAACTATATCATCTGTCGGTATGGTGTCCCTCAGTCCATAATCACTGATAATGGCTGCCATTTAAGAACCAAGAAGTCCGCCATCTGTGTGATGAATTTCATATCCAACATCACTTTTCTACTCCATACTACCCACAAGGTAACAGTCAAGTGGAGGCATCTAACAAGACCATCATTAGAATCCTCAAGAAGACTGTCAATGATGTTGGTCGTGACTGACATTTACAACTTAACCCTGCCTTATGGGCTTATCGTACAAGTATCCGTACTCCCACTAGTGCTACCCCATATTCACTTGTTTTTGGGTCTGAAGCCATTTTTCCTATTGAGGTCGAGATTCCTTCCCTAAGGGTATCCCTAAAAGGCCACATTGATGATGAAGAGTACCGAGTGTTGAGACTCCATGAGCTAGAATTCCTAGATGAGCGAAGACAGAAGGCACTAGACAATCTCCAAGCATATCAGAATCGCCTTTGTCGTAGCTATAACAGGAAGGTTTTGAACATAAACTTTGACATTGGTGACCTAGTTTTAATGGAGAATCTAAAGAATCAAGTAGAAAGAGACAAACCAGGAAAGTTTGAACCTAATTGGTTAGGACCTTATATTGTTACAGAAGCTTTTAGATCAGGAGCGTACCAACTCTCTACTCCTGAAGGGGAACCATTGTCCTCACCAATTAATAGACTGCATTTGAAGAGGTTCTACGCATAGCTTCTGCGAGCCTTTGTCTTAATTAGCAAAAATACAAAATTAAAAAAAAAAAAAATCATTATCAAGGTGAAAACCTAGTAAACAGGCATCTTGTTAACACCAAAAAAATTAGATAATATAGAGAATAGTAAAGACAAATCATTCGTCCAATGGTGAAAACCACTTCGATGGCGCTTTGGATAGGTACCCTGGTGAAAACCTGGCAAACAGGCGCCATGTGTACTCAACTCTGCTCCTTTGTCTACTATTATTCTAATCTACCTTGTACATAGTCCCTATCATTGTATATAGTCCACGATCCTGTACATAGTATCCACCTCGGTACATAGTCCACTTCCCTATCTATATCCCTTATCCTTGTATGTACTACCTATCCCTGTACATATCCCTTATCTTTCGTGTCCATCGCTTGTCTATATCATTCCTAATAAGCAGTAGTCTTTCCCATAACTTGGAACGATTGACATCGAGTGCATTTCATATCCCCCGCTTTACCCTATTCATAATCAATTGGTCTTATACTCGACTGGGGGCAGACACTTGACATGTGTCATATTGGTTCTTACATTGGCTATGTTGAAGATGTAAAACCATGGAAAATCCACAAACATCACAAAATGACATGAGAAAACACAAAAACATCAAAAAACTTCAAAAAGACAAAAATTAAAACATTTCAAAAATCCAAAAACAGAGTTAAAGTCAGTCGCATGCGTCAGTCTTTGTCGTTTGTCGAACTACGTTGCCTCTACGACTGGACGTAGGTAAGGCCATCTGCCGATGTGCCCCCGAGGCATTAGGTCAGTCCATTTAGGTTTGTCTGTATAAATTCATAATTCAATCCATATGTCTATATGACAAGGTCATTGGTCATGTCGAACTATGAGGTCTTTGCGTGTGTAACGTAGGCAAGGCCATCAAATGATGAGCCCCCGAGGCCGCACTAGGTCAGTCCATTAGGGTTCGTCACATTCACTTTCACACACACCTTCTATTTGTAGTCAGTTTTGTCAGTCCAAGTCAAGTCAAACTACGAGGTCTCTGCGTGTACAACGTAGGCAAGGCCATCAATCGATGAGCCCCCGAGGCCACACTAGGTCAGTCCTTTAGGGTTTATCGTCGCGCGCAGTCAATTGTCAACACGTCATATCAAGTCATGCATCCATCTGGTGAAAAAGTCAGCAATGTCTCTAAGTCAAATCAAACAACTTTCCAAACAAAACAATTCAAACAGATCAACCAAAAGTCTGCTACAGGATGTGTCCTTCTTGGAAATAGACATTATCAAAACAATCAACCTATGTCTTATACATGATGAGTCCTTCTTGCATAATCGACAAGGTCAAGCATAGCCTTACACAGGTTATCACATCAATGGCATCTGACTCAACGTCTTATACGATACATGTCTTTCTGAAACCAGGCTTTGTCATGCCTTATACAGATAGTCATAACATCGAAACCAGACTCACAGTCTTATCCGGTAGGTGTGTCTCCTGACATCAGGCTCTATCAATCAATCCTTTTATCAATCAATCAAACAACTTATGTTTTGGAAAATATTTTTACTGGCTTTTTGACTTTCTGACTTATTTATCTTATCATTTATCTTGAATTGATGACTGGGATTCATGTTACTAGCTTTCTCAAGGATGTCCCATGAAGAATTTAGAGAAGCAACGATGTATCAGAATTCTATTTTTTTTGACTGTTGTCTGTCGACTGTCTTTTAAATTTGATTTTGAGTCATGTTACTAGTTTCCTCAAGGATGTCCCATGAAGGATTTAGAGGAGCGATGACGTCTCATGACCTGTCTTTTACTTTGTTTGCTGTCTGTGGTTTGTCCTGACAAAAAGACTGGGGCAACTTGTGCCCTTAGTATGAGTTAATGACAATCCTTGTCTGTGACTTTTTGTTATTAGCAAGTGGATGACCTTGCACACCTTGATCTATGTCATATCATGGTTTTTTTCTCCATTTGTATTAGTTCTGCCCAATGATGATAAAGTGCAATTCCTTCTGTGATACAACAAAATATCGAAGATTGCTAATACTAACATTTATCTTCTGTCTTTCATTCTTTGTCGATCTTTCTTTCCACACTAACAGTTCTTCTTTCTTGCATTATGACGGAGTCCTATGACACAAAACATTATATATCATCCTACATCAACATACATGTTAGAAACATACATACATATAGGCATATTTCATATCTAGATCATCATGGAATAATAGATAATCATAAAAAACAATACATATCATAAGCATTCCATGTATAAAACAACTATACATATATGCATCACATTACATTTGTATAGCATCACAAGTCGTCTGCATCATACATATTCATATCATGTTGCATCTCATAGCTCTAAATTGCATAGAATCATACATCACATAGAATTAACATTATCTCATTAGCTGCATAAACATCATAAAATACATATACTCATCCATCACATAGGCATATCATATAAACATCACATGTATAAATAAAGACTGCATAATCAGTACATAGAAATGCATATCATGAAAATCACCGCCAAAATCATATATATATATATCGCTCAACTGTGTCACATCACAATGTCATAATGTATCAATAATACATGGAAGCCCGCAGGCTATAAGATCAAAATACAATGTCTCAAATGAATCTCAAGCAGTATCTCTATCCTGAACTGCCACTGCCATCATGCCGGGAGTGTGTGGGAGAATGATGCTGGGAACCTGCTGATCTCTGAGTTGTGGGAGGTCTGTCATATGGCCCTGCTCTACGTGGCTGATCCACCCCCTCTGTGCTAACTGTCCGCGTGTGGGTCCTAGTCTGAGACTTGCTACTATGTGCCGCTGAAAAATTGGGAGCCCGTCTCTCTAGGGGAACCTTTGCCTCATATAGGTCCCGATAGTATCTCTCCCTCTCTCAAGCTCTGACTAGCTCTCTGGCGAACGTAGCTGATGGTCCTGTACATAATGCCCTAAGCTCTGTGAATCTCTGCTCAGTCTCCTGTCGCCGGGCTATGGCCTGATCCCTGTCCATCAAAGCTCTGTCCCTCTCCATTCAATAGGCATCCCTCTTAGCCATCAACACTCTCATCTGCTCCTCTAAGGATGCAACCTGGGCTCGCAATGTATCTGTGTCTGGATCCTCTGCCCCTGTATCATCCTGCCTAGCCTTGTCTATCCCATCCTCCTCCTCATCCAGCTCCTCTAGGATCTGATCTCGAATCTCTCTCTCATGATCATCATCCTCATCATCGTCCTCCTGGTAGGCACCTAGCAACCCCAGATCGTCAACCTCTGCCTCCTCTCTGCCTGCCTCCTCAGCACCTGCCTCCTCTACTGCCGGGATATCTGGGATGGCTGCCTCTGCCGGCTGCGCCTCCTCTCCACCTCTGGCCACATCCTCCTCTCCCCCTCCCCCAACATCTAGCATGGCTATGTCCTCCTCTCCTCGCCCCTCCTCTCGAATCGATGACAAAGGTGGTCCTCGTCCTCTCCGCCCACGTCTCCCTCTCCGGCCTCCACGCCGTCCACCTCGGCCATCATCCCCTCCATCACCACGGCCTCCTCTGCCTCCTCGACCTCTACCTCTACCCCGTCTGCCTCGTGGACCTGTACCACGCCGCTCTACCGATGCTGGCTGCTCTAGATCTGTCAAGGGGATCGGCCTGTGTGCTGCCCACCACTGATCATAAGCTGCTGTGGTCCCTAGGTCTGCTGGTCCATCTCTCCATCCCCATGGGAGTGCCTGTAGTGAATCAATATCTGCCTCTACAGTGGCCACTGGAATCTGTGGCCCCCATAGCGGGACCTCTCGTGAGGACCTCACGAACTCTGCTCTACCTCGAGGTACATCCTGCACCTCTCCAAACTGTCTCAGAACCCAATCTGGCAATTGCCACTCTATAATATGCACGTGCGATACAGTCCGTCCAACCAAGTACTGTGCCTGCTTGCAAAATGGTAGGTGCTCACCCTCATCTGACCACTGCTCACAGCCCAGGTATGGTCTCCATGTAAATTTCTCCATGGTGTCTATGGCGTGTCTGAAATAGCCTGTGTCCCCAATATGATGCTGTGTGGTCACCCCCGCATAACAGAAGGCGTACGAAGCTCCATGAGGTAGGTCAATTGTCACAGGTGACCGAAAGATCGCTATATGCTCCCACGCCCATACCATAAGGAGCGTGGTACGGCAACTCATCGACTGTACCTCTTGGTAGGCAATATCATGTAGATGGAAGTATAACATCCTGAGTACACAGGAACCCCAGGCATACACAACTCGGCACTCGAGCATGCCCACTAGCATCTCCCCCCATCCCATAGGAAATCCATGACCTCGGCGGTCAAGCAATACTATACCGCCTATCAATGTAGCTAATAGATAGTCCAGCTATCTATACCTCTGGGCCAACACCCGCCACCTAATCTCATAATTGTCAAACCCTAACTATCTAATGTCAGCATGAGGGTAGTACCTGCACATCTCGGCGGCACCCCTCTGGGTATCATATGCTACCCGTGTGCCTCTAATAGGCAGTCTAAGGATCCTATATACATCCTCTAACGTAACCGTGGTCTCTCCAGTCGGTAGGTGGAAGGATGATGTCTCCGAGTGCCACCGCTCACACAAAGTTGCCAGTAGTCCCCGATTTGTCCGAATCTGGGGCATATCGGTCACATGCAACAAACCCAAATGCCATAGAGTCCGTCGCTTTGCCGGCCACAAGCTGTCTCTGAATCGAAACGTGGTAGGTCTCGACTCCCGTGTATAAATCGTGTCTAATACAACCTGCAACAACATTATACATGCCTCATGTCAGACTCAATCATCTATTCTAGTGCAAACTGACCATACTACATAAAATGCAAATGCGTCGTTATTTTGCACATGCGTCATTTTTTTCACATGCGTCGCTTTTTAACATATGCAGTTCATAAATTTCATATGCATCATTATTAAACAAATGCGGCTAATAATAACCAAATGTGTCACAAAATAGCCATTTGCGTTGCAAAATATTAAATGCGTTTCTCAATATACAAATGCAGCTATAAATATGCAAATGCGTTTCAAAAATTCAAATGCGTTTCAAAAATAATCAAATGCGTTTAACCGCTAAACCCTATTCCAAATGGCCAACGTAAATATTCAAATGCAGTTTTCCGCATACACATGCGTTGTTCGCGCATGCATATGCGGTTCATAATTAAAGTGACGCATAAGTAAAACATGAATTAAATGCATTAAATAACGCGCAACTCAAAATTTTTCAAAAGGCAAGTTTTAGGTCCATACCGGGGGGTCTGCGCTGGCTGGACTCTGGTATGTTCGGATCTTGTATGCGCGATGATGAGTGCTTGGAACTGGAGACATCCTCGCTAGAAAGTCAGAGCAAAATCTCAATTTCTCAACTAGGTGGGTGAAAATGAATAGGTTTTTACCCCTATTCCTATATATACCTAGGGCTTAGGTGTCATTTCTGTCATACTGGCCATGTAAACTTCCATTTTCTATCATCCCGTACCCATCCCTCCCATTTCCAAACTCAATTCTGTCAACTGCACTGCATTTCTGCCTATCCAGCGAACTAATCAGGTACATTTACAAATTTTTCTGAACTTTTCAGAAATTTGTCAATTTTCCCGAGGGGGCATACCTTCACCTATTCTAATCTGGGGCATTACTGGGGCATGGTTTTTATCGATTTTCTTTGACACAACGCCTAGATGACATTGTATCAAAGAGGGGCAAATGTAGACACCGAAATCTGGTTTTAGGCCTGTGACTTCCATATTCTATTCTTCACGGTCATGATTAAATAATGTCAATTATTTAATTAATTAATCTTTTGTTAATTCTTCTATTAATTAAATAATCTTAATTATTTAATTAATTCACACTTTTCTTTATTCTATCTGATTAATTAAATAAACACTTTTTATTTAATTATGTTATTAATTAACCTTATTCTTCTTGTCAAATTAAATAAATTCTTATTTAATTTACTCTTTATCATATTTCAACTATAATTAAATAAATCCATTCTTTATTTAATTATTCATTTAAATCCCTTCATCATTTAATTAAATAAATCCTATTTATTTAATTATTCTTCAAATATCGAGTCTTGAATTAAATGAATTATTTAATTCATTTAATTCTATTTTAACATTCTTCTATATTTTAGATAATTATGTGAGTTATCTAAGTATTCACTTTTACTCGACTCGACATCTATTTTAATCATTCAGTTAACTATTGATTTGATGTCTGAGTGGCGTCTTTGAGTAATCTCTTCATCAAATCATTCAAATCGTCCAGTTCTAACTCAATTGCGTGTACATGCAGATTAATTAAATATTCTTATTTAATTAATTAAATGTTGTGTGTGCATTCGAACAGAGAGTCGTTATAATATATCTTCATCTTTGTCATGCAAAGATATTTCTTATGTTTTCGAATGCCGAACTGAAGATTAAATCATTTATTTAATCTTTAATCCTATTTCTAGTTTGTATCACTCAGGTCAATACTAACAATTATTTGAATGCATGTCTAATCTGTTGATCTCAACCGTCCGTTGATCTTTCGATCTTGGCCTGTCGTTCGAATAATCAATTTTCTATAAATTGATTTGTCATTCATCATTCCAATCTCTCTCACGAAATCTTATGACTTTTGAGAGCACTCAATCTTGAATCTTCGATATTTTGCTAATCATTATCTTAGGCTATACTTGCACGAATTACAAGAAATCTGAGGGCAATTATACTACACAAGTGAAATGGAGAAGGGCAATCGAGATGAATCATGGAAATACGTTTGAAATTGGTGAGATTGTTTTAGTTTGTTTACGTTTCACTTTCCTTTGTTCTTTGTTGCTTAACATTTAGATTTGCATCTTAGATTTTAGTATATGCATGTTTTCTTCTAATCTTCTTTGTTGTCTTTGTGCACTTTCTTGGCGTTACAGAGTCAACTCTATTAGGAGGATTTGTTGTTTTCTTATGACAGATGTTACAGCTCAATTGTGAAGTTACTATTTACTATTACTACATAGGGTAAATATCAGTGTAATGTGAATTTTGGAGATGAATAAATTATGCTTGTACCTTGTTATCATTATGAATGTTATCTCATGTGATGTTATTTCATTTGATGCTATCTCTGTTGATGTTATTTCATGGAGAAATACTGCATAAATGTGAATGGATGGTTATTGAATTATTATTTTAATTTTGGAGATGTTTATGTATACTGCATATGTTATGAACGATTGATTGTCGTGTGCATGTGTTAGTGGATGCCGGTATGTGTTCCATTCCTCTAGGTGGAGGGGAAATATCACTCAAGAGAAGATCTTGGTCGGGTAACTGGTAAAAGTAAACTATTTGAGCATATATACACACACTACATTAGAATGATTGAGTTGAGTTATTTTGTGGGAAGTTGATAAGTCATCCTTAGCTGTTATGTCTGCATTTGAGAGTCTTGTTTACTACTACATGCATTATTCAATCCCCATACTCTATCTCAAATTCTATTAGGATCATCATCCAGTTAGCCATACGTCTCATGAGAGTAGCTTGGATAGCAAATAATTTAATGGATCGATCTTAGAGATAAGCTTCACTTGGTGAGACATCACGTAATGTCTAAATTTATATGAAGTGAACACCTCAATATGATGGTAATTGTGAATGGCTATATGTGAATCAGATGTGAACATATATATATATTACATATACACATATCCATGTGTATATGTATATCGATACATGCATATGTTGGCGAATGGAAATGCTCATACAAATGCATCGATATAGATATATACCTACACACACGTGTACATAGAGGCGTATACATTTACACACACACACACACACATATGCATACATTCAATAAAATGTGTTTTTTATATACTACCTTGCCTGTACTCTTTTATATATATATATAGGTGATCCCACAATAGTGGTTTACAATTTTTGGCCAAACTGGACATTGAAATATTTTTTTAAACTAAATCTCCACTTTTGGGCACCTATAGCGACTAAACCGTGAGGAATTTGAAGATGATGCAAACTAGAGTTTTGTGACATTTTTTCTGTAGATTCCAAATATATTTTTTTCAAAATTTTTGGAATCAGATTGCACTTCTTTTTCCATCTCCCTCGAAAACTAGTTTTTTTTCTTTAGAAAATAACATTTTTAAAAAGTGACGCTCAGTGTATAACACATAATTTTTTTCCATGAAGGATAAAATTCTAATTCTTTCAAATTTAGATTTATAGTTCTCCAATATCTAGTGCTTCCACTTGGTTAGATAGTTTTTTATTGAATATTTTTTCTTTAATCAAGTTTCGAAGTCCAACCAATTACAATTCAGACATAGCGCGACTGTATAACGCGTTACTTTTTTGTATGTATTGAAATTCTTTTTTCTTGTTGGATCAAAGACTTCAATAACTGGTGCACTCATATATATATATTTTTTTTTCATAATCTGCTATTTTTCCACATGTACAGAATAAAGACCTTCATTTTTGATGAAAAACCTATGTTTAATAAAACTAAAAAAACAAATACATAATAAAACCAAAACATATTGAAATTATTGTTGTTGGATAACTCGTTTTGATGACTACCTTATTTTAGTTGGGTTTGTGAAGTCTCCTACATTTTCATCCTGAACCCGAGCTTCGAAGCGTAAAAATCTGGACTTTCAAAGTCCCTGAGGGGAGAATGAGGGCAAAGGGGGTTCGAGTGAACCCCCTTTCCTTTTGCATTTTCTTTGTTTTTTTTGGGAAAGAAATGTGGGGCCAGTATTTAATGGGTTCGTTCGAACCCCTAAAACTAAACTTTTTTGCATGGGGTCATTTTTTGCTAGTTTTCCTTCCTCACTCGAATTGTAAACCACTTTTGTGGGTTTCCCCATATACATCAAATGTATGCTTACATTATTGGCTTACGATATATATATAAATATATATGTAAACATATATTAATAATTATATATATATACACACACGATAGTATTTAAATATATATATATATATGTATATAATATATATTATATATATAATAATATAGATTAACATATTATATATGTTATTAGAATTTGACTATCTCTTATTTGATAGAAGCTGATTTATAAAGGTTGTTTATAGTCGATAAAGACTATGAAAATGGAGGTCGATTATAGTCATAATAGACTATGTTTAATGAGGCTGATGGGTGATCCCACAATAGTGGTTTACAATTTTTGGCCAAACTAGACATTGACTTTTTTTTTTAACTAAATCTTCACATTCGAGCACCTATAGCGGTTAAACCGTGAGGAATTTGAAGATGTTGCAAACTACAGTCTTGTGACATTTTTTCTGTAGATTCTAAAAATATTTTTTCAAAATTTTGGAATCAGCCACTTTTCCATCTCCCACGAAAATTGGTTTTCAAAAAACAACATTTTTAAAAAGTGATGCACACCGTATAAGCATAACTTTTTTTCCTTGAAAGATAAAATTCTAATTCTTTCGAATTTAGATTTGTAACTTCGATATCTAGTGCTTCCACTTGGTTAAATAGTTTTTTATTGAATATTTTTTCTTTAATCAAGTTTCAAAGTTAAATCAATTACAATTCAGACATAATGCGATTGTATAATGCATAACTTTTATTGTATGTATCAATTTTTTTTTTTTTTGGATCAAGGACTCCAATATCTAGTGCACTCATATTTTTTAATTTTTTTTTTTGATAATCTTCTATTTTTCCACGTGTGCAGAACAAAGAGTTTTGGTTTCGGTGAAAAACCTATATTTAATAAAACTTAAAAAACAAATAGATAATATAATCAAAACATATTAAAATTATATTCGTTGGATAGCTCGTTTTGAGGGAAACTTGATACCAGTTGGGTTTTTGAGATCTCCATTTTCATTCTCAAATCGAGCTTTGAAGTGCAAAATTCTGAGCAATTTTGGTGCCTGAGAGAATGTGGGTGAAAATAAGTGGGTTTGGTTGAACAAAAAAATATATTCGGTCAAATGGGGGTGTGACCAACCCATGGTTCGACCGAACCCATTTAACATACAATAAAAAAATAGATTTGAATAGGGTTCGGTCGAACATTCTAAACATGTTCGGTCAAACCCCCTCTATTAAAAATTAATTTTTAATATTAATATAAATATAAATGATATTCATTTTAAATTATGACTTGAGAGAGAGATATGGAGGGAGTGGGAGAGAAAGGGAGAGTGGGGGTAGGAGGGAGATACTTGAGAGAGAGAGAGGGGGGAGTGGGAGAGAGATAAAGGGTAGGGGGTATAGGGTTTAGGGTTTAAGGGTTAAGGGTAGAGGGGAGAGAGGGAGAGGGTGTAGGAGGGAGAGACTTGAGAGAGATAAAGGGTAGGGGGTCCTAGGGTTGAAGGGTTAAGAGTAGAGGAGCTCAAGAGGGAGAGTGGGTAGGAGGGAGAGACTTGAGAGAGAGAGAGGGGGGGTGATGCAGGAGCATCTAGTGGTGTGAGGGAAATCTTGCATCACCCAAAAAGATGCTTTCTGTTTATGTTCCTGTTATTTTCTTTTCATAGATATTTTTTGCATTTCTGGATACCCATTGAATAAGAGTTTCCAACTTTCAGAATTATTTTTCTGCTTTTTTTGCTCAACTGCTATTTTTAGCAGGTATGAATTTGAAGGCATGGGAAGAAAAAAATTTATGGGAAGGTTCATGATGGAAAAATAAGCACTTTGGTGAAAGAATTAGGTCAAGATCATTCACGATTTGAAAGTTATTCAAGTTCCAATTTCTATTTTTTGCCCTGAAAAACCTTCCGAGTCTAGTTTGAGGCACTAAACAGTCCCGTACGGGCCCAAAAATCATTGAAATTAGCGGAGCGGGTTCTTATCACGTTCTTCACTTCGATACCTTTCCGACGGTGCAAATGGTTCGAAAAATGGAGTCCCGGATCAAAAGTTATGGCTTCTGGAAGTTGGCCGATTTTTGGAAAATTGCCAATTTTTGAATTAGGACTCAATGTTTGAATTTCAAATTGTAATTTTGGCGCCTAACTGCCAAAACTCTTATCTCGAATGTTGTTTTTGGCTCCAAACCGAAAAGGGCCTATTTATGGGCTATTTTATGATTTTTGGATAACTTTTTGGGGAAGAGAGTTCGCATGCTGCGAAAAGGGGATTTTCTGTAATTTCTGTGATTTTTCTGAAACTTCTGTAGCTTGCATGTATCGCAGAGCTCGAGGATTTGGGATCCTCTACATGTAAGATTTCCATTATTGAAATTTTTTTTTTTTT
Source organism: Sequoia sempervirens (assembly GCA_007258455.2). Classification (NCBI taxonomy): domain Eukaryota; kingdom Viridiplantae; phylum Streptophyta; class Pinopsida; order Cupressales; family Cupressaceae; genus Sequoia; species Sequoia sempervirens. The sequence goes on along the minus strand of VDFB02274526.1, from coordinate 18,350 downwards.
CTATTTGTGTGCATTATTTCTATGTCTCGGGTTTTCTCCCTCGTCAAGTGGTATCAGAGCGGGTTTTTTTGAGCGTGTGAACAGATCGCCGATTGTGAGGCAGTTTGCACCAAGACCATGGTTGTGGGTTCAAGATCTTCAACATGCCTCCAAGAGTGATTCCTGGTAGGCGTGGTGGTGCCAGAGGTGGTAGAGGTGGCAGAAATGTTGGTGGAAGAGATCCATTGCAGGCCAAGGGTTTCAGAGCCCTCCAGAGACAAATTGATGCATTACAGGAACAAATGAGAAGAGGGTTAAACCCGGGAAGGAGAGGAGAAAGTGAGGATGAAGAAGAGGTGGAAGATTCAGACATAGAAGAGGAAGAAGAAGCAATTGATCAAGATCAGATGCAGCTGATAAGGGCCATTTCGAAGATCAGAAAGAGACCCAGAATAGAAGTCCCCAGTTATTCCAGAAGTTTGAACCTGAAAGAGTTGATCGACTGGATCAACGAGCTAGAAGAGTATCTTGAGTATGAAGAAGTAGAGGACTCAGATCGGGTTAAGTTTGCAAAAATGAAGCTGAAGGGCTATGCCAATATTTGGTGGAAAGAGGTCCAGTTGGAGAGAAATCAAAGAGGAAAAGGAAAGATCAGCAGTTGGGATCACATGGTGGAGAAACTGAAGAAAAAATTCATACCAGTAGACTACGAGTTAGATCTGCTGAAGAAATTGCAAGGGTTGAAGAAAGGAGGTAGATCTGTGAAAGAATACACAGAATATTTTCACAAGATGATCATCAGAATGGGCCATGCAGAAGCCAACAAGGAGAAGGTAGCCCATTATCTTAATGGGTTACGACTGAGCATTCAAGAGGAGCTAAGCCTGGTCAGAATGACCACCATTGAGGATGCATAACAGTTTTCTTTGAAAATTAAGGAAAAGCTGAACAAAAGATTCGATAGCAAGCAAAAAGGCTAAGGAGGTCAAAGCGGAAGGGGTAGTGGAAGATCTCCTGGGGGCCGAAATGAAGATGAAAGGAAAAATGAAGATGTGGGTACCAGTCGAAGCCAGAGGAATGATAAATTCTACCGCCCTCGTGATCAAAATAGTGGCGATCAAAGAGGTAGAGGACGAGGAAGATCTAGGCCAGGGCTTGGAAGAGGTGGTTTTAGAGGAACTTGTTTCCATTGTGGTGAAGAAGGGCATCGAGCCTATGAATGTCCACAACACCAAGGAAGGATAGGCAGAAGGCTAGAAGGCCGTGGAAGGGTTGCACATGTAGATGAGGAGGCTCAATCCAAACATTCAGATGATGCTGAAAGGGGAGAAGCCCTAGTTGTTAGAAGAGCCATGGTGACTGAAGAGAAGGAGCCATAATAGAGGAAGAATCTGTTCCACACAAGGTGCAAGTGTGAAGACAAATGTTGTGAGGTCATTATTAATAGTGGGAGTACCGATAAATTGGTGTCAGAAGAGATGGTTACGAAGTTGAAGCTGAAAAGGGAAAGACATCCACATCCATATCGGATTGCCTGGTTGTAGAAAGACCACAAAGTTTTGGTCAATGAGCAGTGCCTGGTGAAGTTCAAGATCAGAAGCTATCGTGATGAGGTACTTTATGATATCATTCCCATGGATGCATGTCACATGTTGTTGGGGAGGCCGTGGCAGTTCGATAGGCGTGCTGTACATGATGGCCATGCAAACACTTATTCCCTGATGAAGGATGGATTCCACCATAAGTTGAAACCCCTGAAGAAGGACGAAGAAAATGTATGCAGTAGTGTTAGAATTTGTTTTGTTGATGGAAGGAAATTTTTAGAAGGCATGAAGCATGAGCGTATGTGTTATGCATTGATTCCTAGAGTGGAAAAGGAAGATAGTGAGAAGGTGCCAGTAGAAGTTTGTGGACTATTGGATGAGTTTCAAGAGATTATTTCTGATAACATACCTGAGGGTTTACCACCAATGAGGAAGATCAGTCATCAGATTGACTTGATCCTTGGAGCCAGTTTTCCAAATAAGGAAGCTCATAGAATGACTCCTACAGAAAATGAGGAGTTGAACAGACAAGTTCAGGAGTTGTTGAGAAAGGGTTTGATTCGAGAGTTACTGATACTAGCATCAAGAAGGATGGGGAGTGGAGGATGTGCGACTCGAGCCATAAATAAGATAACAATCAGTACAAATTTCCCTTGCCAAGGATGGATGACCTGATGTACCGTTTGAGTGGAGCCAGATTTTCCACGAGATGATCGAAAGCGGATATCATCAGATCGGATTCAGAGAGGCGATGAATGGAAGGCGCCTTCAAGACCAAGGAGGGGGCCTGTATGAGTGGTTAGTCATGCCCTTTGGGCTAACCAATCGCCGAGCACATTCATGCAACTCATGAATGAGGTACTGAAAGAGTTTCTAGGAAGTTTTGTCATTGTGTATTTAGATGATATTTTGATTTTTAGTAAGAACTTGGATGAGCATTTAATGCATATTCTTAGGGTTTTTGAGAAGTTGAGAGAAGAGAAACTACTGATAAATTTGAAAAAGTGTAGTTTTGTGAAGGAGTTAGTGTACTTGGGATTTGTTGTCTCGACTTGAAGGTCTCAAGATGGACCTAGAGAAGGTAAAGGCTATTCTAGAATGGCCACCCCAAGAACTACTACTGAGGTGAGATATTTCCATGGTTTGGCCAGTTTTTACAGAAAGTTCATTAGAAACTTCAATAGTATTTGTGCACCCCTGAAACAAATGAGAGGGATAGAAAAGAGTTCAAGTGGAGCACTGGAGTAGTGAAGAGTTTTGACCTGTTGAAGCAAAAAGTGACAGAGCAACCAGTTTTAGCCCTCCCAAATTTCAATAAGGTGTTTCAGGTGGATTGTGATGCTAGTGGTTGTGCCATTGGAGCAGTGATGAGCCAAGAAGGTAAGCCCATTGCCTATTTAAGTGAAAAGTTAAATGATGCAAAAAGAAAGTATTCTGTATATGATCAAGAATTTTATGCAATAGTTCAAGCATTAAAGAAATGGAGACATTATCTATTGCCGAAGGAGTTTATTTTGTTTACTGATCATCAAGCATTATAGTACTTGAGTAGTCAGGGAAAATTAAATCAGAGGCATATGAAATGGGTAGAATTTTTGCAAAGTTACACCTTTGTTTTAAAGCATAGGAGTGGGAAGTCGAATAGGGTTGCAGATGCCTTAAGTAGGAGGCAAAAATTGTTGACAAAGATACAGATTGAAGTGGTTGGGTTCAATGAACTCAAGACATTGTACCCTGAAGATCCTGATTTTGCAGAAGCTTGGAAAACTTGCAAGGATCCTGTTACAGTTGACATGACGAAGTGGCTGGATTTCATAATCCAAGATGGCATGTTGTTTAAGGGAAGTCAATTGTGTATTTCGAGGAGTTCCATGAGGGAGAACCTGATAAAGGAGAAGCACAGTGGAGGAATGGTAGGACATTTTGGTCGGGATAAGACCATTGCCATTATCAGTGAGCATTATTATTGGCCTCAGTTATCACAAGATGTGAAGAAGTTTGTGCAAAGTTGCAGGGTATGTCAGATGGCTAAAGGAGTGAGCCAGAATCTGGGTTGTATTAGCCCTTACCTGCTAGAGAGGCCGTGGGAGGATATAAGTATGGACTTTGTTCTTGGTTTGCCAAGGACACAGAGAGGGAATGATTCAAGATTTGTGGTAGTTGACAGGTTTTTGAAGATGGCACATTTCATCCCATGCCAGAAGACCCATGATGCAGTCCACATTGCTGACTTGTTCTTCAGAGAGGTGGTGAGGCTACATGGTCTGCCAAGGAGTATAGTCTCAGATTGTGACACAAAATTTGTTGTGTACTTTTGGAAGACCTTGTGGAAGAAGTTGAAAAAAAAGTTGAAGTTCAGTTCTGCACACCATCCACAAACTGATGGGCAGACTGAGGTTGTGAACAGAAGTTTAGGTAACCTACTGAGATGCTTGGTAGGAGATAAACCCAAGGGATGGGACCTAATCTTACCCCAGGCAGAATTTTCTTACAATAATTCTGTCAACAGAAGCACTGGTAAATCACCATTCCAGATTGTGTATGGAGGTAGTCCTAAGACTGCTCCAGAATTGAGGAAGATGGACCAAGAGAAGAAGACAAGTGCTGAAGCCGAAGATTTTGCAGAGCACATCAAGAATATACATGAGAAGGTAAGAGAACATATTAACAAGATGAATATGCAGTATAAGGCTAAGGCAGATCAAAAGAGGAGGTATAAGGAGTTTCAGGTTGGTGATGAAGTGATGGTCCACTTGAGGAAAGAAAGGTTTCCAGTGGGAACCTATAACAAATTGAAGATGAAGAAGTTCAGTCCTTGTAAAATTTTGAAGAGGCATGATTTAGGGAATGCATATAAGGTAGAGTTGCTGGATGGAGTCAACATTTCTCCTGTGTTCAATATTTCAGATTTGACAGAGTATCATGAAGGTGGTGCAGAGGAAGTACCAACAATGGAACAGTGTGGCATTCCAGCACCTACTTCAGAGGAGAAGATTGAAGAAATCCTGGATAGCCGTGTGGGAATGAGTACCAAAAACAGGCAGTATGAAGAATATCTGGTGAAGTGGAGAGGAAGGCCTGTGGAAGATTCATCCTGACTATCTAAAGCATAGGTTGACCGTTTGGGTTTTCCTCAACCATCTGAGATGTGATGGGGTCACTTCTCAAATTACCCTGGGTGTTTGATGTAGGAGCATCCAGTGGTGTGAGGGAAATCTTGCATCACCCAAAAAGATGCTTTCCGTTTATGTTCCCGTTGTTTGCTTTATGTTTCAGTTTCAATAATAGGTTCCACCGTGCGTACACCATACTTCAAGACCCTTATGTCTTAGACAATGATACAACCCTGGGAGTCTATTATAAAGCTTTGGACAACCTTACAACAACCTTTTTGAAATGGAGACCCAACCCTCCAGCTCACCTAATTGATGCCTATACATAAGCTGTCAAGCTTAGCATGGATCTAAGGCAACATTTGGTTGGACCGTTGCCTTCTTTAGGACCAGTTGCACATCCAAATCAGGTTCAAGCAGTAAATCAGGCACTCGCCAATCATACTCCAATCATGAATCCAGTACCTCAGTTGCCTTTGGTGCCACACCCTGGTCCCCCCACGAGCCAAGTCTCTCCTATGATGAACTTCCCCCAGCAGCAGGTTAACCAACCCCTATATCAGCAGTAGCTAACTTGTTTCCCTACCTACTTGCAGAATTCTGAAGTGTTGCATCAGTCTACGAGATTTGCTACAATGTTTGTTCCTCCTCAGAGTAATCCAAGCCAGACCCCTTATGGAGATCCAAATAAGGATAGGATTGATGAAATGGCTGAGCAGATAAAGAAGTTAAACCTAGAGGTGACTTACCTAAGGAATCAAAACAGTCAATTACAAGCTGCTTAGAAAAATATACAATCCAATCAGAATAGAGAATATCCACAGGGGCAGAATTTTGACAGAGGACAGCGTAATGAAAGGGGGTATAACAATGACAGAGGATATAATTAGGATAGGGGTTACAACAATGAAAGAGGATTCAATAATGACAGACGATTCAATAATGATAGAAGACATAATTTCGATAGAGGACAAGGTAGTGGACCAGGATTTGATAAGAGGCAATCACAGGGACAAAATAGGACATGAAATACAGGACCCAATAATGGAGGAGTCCCCACTCCATTGGATCAACTAGTCAATCAACTTTTCAACCAATCTGCAAATCAGCTAGTCAGTCAAGACAAGCCTCCCAATGGTGTATATCTGGCTGAGGCTGCCCTGTCAGGATGGTGTAGGCTTCATAAGACAGGCCAACATCAGAGTTAGAATGTCCAGAATTCCAAACTGCGGCCTCTATTTTCTACTATGAAGTGGAGAATAATGCAAATGGTCAGGAGATTGTTCCCTCCATCCCCTATGACTCTCATGTGCTAGTATTAAATCATACCCCTTTTCTAGCAGATGAAGAAAATGTTCCAGAAGAGGAATCTGATTCCCAGGAAGAGAAGGCAGACCAAATCTGCAATGGAGATGAGGTTGCTCAGTTATTCAATGAGGAGGCAATAAATGATAATGGCCCCCTAGATAAGGAAGAAGCTTATGTCGAAGAAGTGCAGATGTTCCAGAGGCAGGGTTTAAGAGATATGCCCCATAGACACCCACAGGCTGGGGGTCCTTTCACCACCTCCATTCCTCCTAATAATTTCAATGTCCCTCCGAACCCTAATGCTAGTAATAATCCATCCTTTCCACATGTTTCCAGGCAGTACCTTTCAAAGGAAGGACAAGCTCAAACTGACCCACAGAAGGAAAAAGCTGTTCAAGCAAGTAAAGATAAGACGAAGGAATCTTCTAGAGAGGTCCCTACTAATCTGAGTGAGGAGAAAATGGCTTTGTATGTCATTGAGGAGTTCAAGAAATTAAAGGTAAATCTTTCAGCATTCGAGTTACTGAGGTTCCCTGCAATTAGGAATGCAGTTCTAGGTACCTATGGTGCACATCTAGTGTCTTTGGATAAATCTTCTAGTGAGAGAATCAACAAGGCTTCTAGTTCTCAGCCTGTGAAGACACAAAACCAGGCCCACAGTCGGACTAACTTTCCCCCTAGAGACAAAGGAAAGGAAAAGGACAAGACTCAAGTTGCTCAGGTAGATACTCAATCGACTTTGTTTCAGGGGGAAGACAGAGACTCCACCATTCTTGATCTCTATGCACATATTCGGTAAGAACTTACATAACTGTTTACTAGATTCTGGTGCTTCTACTAATGTGATGCCATTCAGAGTATGTAGAGCTTTAGGGATTACACCTGCTGACTCTCAGAAGAAGGTAACTCAGTTGGATAGAACTGAAGTAAATGTGGTGGGAGAATTAAACATGATTCACATGCAAGTAGTATCTGACCCAAGAATTCAATAGGTTATCAATATTCAAGTAGCTGATATCCCTGATGCGTATGGCCTCATTCTAGGAAGAGACTTTACTAAGGCCTTAAATGGATATGTATCTACCGATCACTCTCACATATGGCTTCCCTGGAATGGGGTACCAAATCAGATCAGAATTGAGAGAGAACCAAGAATGAAATAAATGATTACGGAGTACCAAAATACTTCAAATGAAGTGCCGATATTAGAAGTAGGCATAGGAAATTATATGCTGTTGACTCCTTATGAGGAGTCAGATTCAGAGGAGGTATTGATGCTACATACGATGTCTATTGATACAGAGATAGAATCCAGCAATGCTACTGTTATGACAGAATCAATTAAGGAAGAAGATGACTTCAAGGAAAATTAGATTAGCTTACTAGACAGCTTCCAGGAATTCATTAGATAGTGTATTGAAAACCAAGTTCACCTGGGCAGAAGGACAAGCTTTGAAGAATTACTCTTACCTAATTGGTGTAGAGTTCACAATGCTTCCCATCTAGAGCTGGAATGCTGTTTATGCCAAACAGCAGTAGAACAAGTACAGAAATGCATAAACCCAACCCCAACGGTCAAGATAAATATGCAAGGCCCTCAGGAAGATTATAAAGGAAAGAAAGCGATGTTGTCTGAGGAACCCTCTAGCAGTAATAACCTGAAGGATATGATGAAGAGGACTGCAACTGCTGAATGCTGGACTCTCAGATTTGATGGATCTAAATCCAAGCATGGAGTTGGAGCAGGGTTCGAACTGATTAGCCCAAAAGGTAAAACCTTCTTTGCAGCCCATAGACTTCAATTTCACTGTACTAATAACGTAGCAGAATATGAGGCATTGATTCACAGACTTCTTATGGCACTTAAGAAAAAGGTTAAGGTTCTGCAAGTTTTCGGTAATTCTGAGTTGGTAGTTAAGCAAGTAAGGAAACAATATTCATGCCACGATAGGAGAATGACTAATTATAGGCATAGGGTATGGGACCTTATTGAGGGATTTGATGCCTTCAATATTCAACTAATACCACGGCAGAAGAATCAAACTGCAGATTCTCTAGCCCAGGCAGCGAGCACCCTGTAGCCCCTATCTTTGTCAGGTTTGAAAAAGTTTACCATAGAATTGACTCCTGTGCCATCAGTTCCAGATAATGTTACTAACTTTCAGGGATTTGAAGATGACAAGCATATCCTAGACTTCATTACAAACACAAATGTTTTCGCTTCCCAAATCATTGATGAAACAAAACTCCAAGAAGTAGAACTAGACTTGGAGGGAGTGATAAATTTGAAGTCTAATACTATTCCAAGGGGAATGGTATAGTTGGAGCATATTTTTGATCTGGACAAGATCAGAGATCAGGAGCAAGAGTCTAAGAAGAAGTCTATCAGTGGACAGTGTGATACTTACAATATGGGAACTGAAGATAATGCCAAGAACATTTTTATTGGCAAGGTATGCACTCCAGAGGAAAGACAAGGGATAATTAAAGCATTGCATAGCTTTCCGGATGTAATAGCCTGGAGTTATGAGGACCTGAAAACTTACGATACATCAATCATAACTCATACTATACCTCTAAAGCCAGGTGCCAAGCCTTTCAAGCAGAGATAGAGACCAATTAACGCATTACTGGAACCAGTTATACAGAAAGAAGTTCAAAAATTACTGTATGCCAGAATTATATTTCCTGTCAGGCATTCAACATGGGTGGAAAACCTAGTCCCAGTAAGGAAAAAGAATGGGGAAATCAAACTTTGCGTTGATTTCAGAAATCTAAACAGATCATCAGAAAAAGATAATTATCTAGTGCCCTCATTGGATGAAGTACTTCAAGTGGTTAACGGTTCTTAGATGATGTCCTTTCTGGACAGCTATTCAGGGTATAACCAGGTAATGGTTTAGTATGAAGATAGACACAATATTGCTTTCACAACTAAATGGGATACCTTTACTTATAGGAGGATGCCTTTTGGTCTCATTAATGTAGGGGCTACATTTCAAAGGGCCATGGATATCGCCTTTAAAGATATCATAGGCAAGTGCATTATTATTTATATGGACGATCTAACTGTCTTCTCCAAAAACAGAGATGACCACATCTTTGACTTACGCAAAGTGTTTCAAAGGTGCAGAGAATTCGGTATATCCCTGAATCTTAAAAAGTGCATTTTTGGAGTGACAGAAGGGAAGTTGCTAGGACATGTCATATCTGAAAAGGGAATTGCTATTGATCTAGAAAGAGTCGAGGCCATACTGAAGATTCAACCACCTGCTAGCAAAAAATAGATGAAGTCTTTCTTTGGCAAGATTAACTTCGTCAGGAAATTTATTACTAGATTTGCTGAAATTGTTAAGCTGCTGAATGCAATGTTGAAGCAGGACGCTAAAGTTGAATGGACTATAGAAGCAAAGGAGGCATTTGCAGAAATCAAAAGAGCCATTGCTGATGCTCCGGTATTGGTAAGTCCCGATTACAGTAAGCCCTTTTACATCTATTCATTTGCCTCAACCCATTCATGTGCGGGAATGTTGACTCAGAAGTCTAATGAGGGAAATGAGCATCCTATTGCTTTTATGAGTACACCATTAAAAGATGCCGAGATGAAATATCTGAGTGTAGAAAAGCAGGCTTACGCCCTGGTTAGAGTAGTGAAGAAATTCAGACATTATATCCTCAGGAATAAGGTTTATGCAATTGTCCCAGATTCTGCAGTTAAGTTACTGTTGATGCAGAATGAGTTGGGTGAGCGTAGAGCTAAGTGGGTGACAATGCTACAAGAATACGACATTGAGATCCAAACCATGAAGTTGGTAAGGGGGCGGGGACTTACTCAGACTATGGCTGAAATGGGGCCTGAACTGACTGTTCAGAATTATAATCTTGAGGAGGTTTCCCCAGGTGGCTGGTATGATGACATAGTTTATTACTTGCTGAACCAAAGATCTCTGAGTCATATTAATGTTGTTCAGAGGAGAGCTCTACGGCTGAAGAGCGATAGTTTTATGCTAAAGGGAGTTGTTTTGTACAAGAAAAATCATGAAGGCATTTATTTGAGGTGTCTCAGGAAACAGGAAGCTGAAAGGGTGATGAACGAATTTCATGCAAAGTATGGCACTGGCCATGGTTCTGCGATTACCACAGCAAATCAGATCTTAAGGGCTGGGTATTATTGGCCCACATTGTTCAAAGACGTTCACCATCATGTAAGGACCTGTCACACTTGCCAGACTGCAGCAACGAGGGAAAGGTCTGCAACACTCCCACTTCAACCGGTTACTGAGGTAAGGCCTTTTGCTCAGTGGGGTATGGACTTCATAGGCCCTATCAACCCACCATCTTCTGTGGGACACATGTATATTCTAACCATTACCGATTATTTCACAAGATGGACTAAGGCTTTTGCTTGTAGGCAATGTACATCTGAGGTAGTGATTGATTTTCTAGAATCTGCTATTTTTAATTAATTTGGATGTCCTATTTCTGTTGTCTGTGATAATGGTCCTGCTTTCACATCTTTAAAATTTTCAAACTGGGCTTTTGATCATGGCATTATTATAAAGTTTGCGTCCAATTACTACCCCTAGGGTAATGGCCTGGCATAATCCTCCAATAAGAATTTATTGACTATTATCCGTAAGCTGCTGGAGAGGAACCCAAAAGACTGGCACACCCAGCTTCGGTTTTCCCTCTGGGCAGATCTTACAAGGCTTAAGTCATCCATCGAAACATCTCCCTATCACTTAGTATATGGTCTGGAGCCAGTATTCCCTATTCAACTCAAGATCCCAACCTTGCAATTTATTAATGAGTTTTACGATGAGGGGGATAGAAGGGAAGCTAGGCTGATGGAGCTACTGAACCTTGAGGAAAAAAGAGACGATGCCCTTGAGAAATTTTCCAAACATAAGGGGGTAGTTAAGAAGTGGTTTGACAGAAGGGCTAAAGTCAAAGCCTTTCGGATTTTTGACCTTGTATTGTACTGGGATAAACCTCATGATCGAAAAGGGGACCATGGGAAGTTTGATAAACTGTGGCTCGGTCCCTATCAGATTGCTGAAATACTTGGAGATAATGCCTTCCGTTTGAAGACTCTCACGGGAGCAGACATTCTGCTGCCTGTTAATGGGCAGTATTTGAAACATTATTTCCGATCCTGAGCTGTTTTCAGCTCTATGCTTTTGTATATAGTTAGTTTAGGTTGCTTTCTATTGTTTTGTTTTAGAGTAGGTTTCCTTTCGATTTTTTCTTGTTTTGCTTTGGTTAGAGTAGGTTTGCTTTGGCCTATTTTTCTTTGGTTTGTGTTGCTCTTGCTCTTTTGTTCCTACTCTTTCTGGGATATCCTGTTGCATTTGTATGACAATGGTCACAAAGTAGGCGTGGTGTTCTTAGTATTTCCTTTACAAACTTTAATCATCTTTTCAGAATATCATGGTATGAATTCTCTACCTAATGTCACATATCCTTGTGTTTAAGGCGAAGAGTCCTCTAGTCAGATTGAACTAGAATACATTAGGGTCTCACATTTTTTAATATTAAAGATACCTGAAGTTGCAGAAGGTCCTTATGAAGTTTGCACAAGTGAAAAATCCTTTTTCTGCTCTAGTGCCACTATGGTTCTCATCCCTGAGTGCGAACTTCACTGTTCACAGGTTGAAGTAAAAAAAAAGGAGAAGATCAGAAAAGGAAAGAGACACTATTGAAAATTAAAAGACTGAATTCAACTCATCAGGGGGATCTGGATATCTCTACCGGGGCTATGGACGCCTGGCTGGTAGTAGAGCTATGTTCAGGAGAATCATAGCAATAACCTCTTCGGAGCTATGGATGCCTGACTGGCAGCGAGACTCTATCTAGGTTGCTTTTAGAGTATGAATCTTTATGTAGCTTGTTCAGACCAAGTTTGGTTCCTGTTGCAGCTAAGGGGGTAATGAATGCATGTGCACACACTTTGACCCTAGTGTAGGAAACATTTTGGTGACTTGTGGGTTATGTGGTTTAACCGTAAGTAGTGACCGGATGGATGAGTTGAAACAATGAGTTCTGGGTTCTTGATTCTAGTTTGTCATCGAAATGCTTTGGAGCATTTCCCCAGCAGAGTCGCCATTTGTTGTGCCGTTTTGCACACATGCCCCACTTGGAGTATGGACCCTCTGATTTCTAATTTATGATGTCTCTTTGACCTTTGGTTTTTATTGGATTTGTCCTTTCGAGGTCTTGGGATGTTGGTCTTACTTATCTTGGTCTTGCTCTGAAGATTGAATCAGTGGAACATGTGTTTTACTAAAGTCCGGGTTTCTGGTCAAATCTGAGATTTTTCAGCTCACACGGATTTTCCCGGATTCCTTCGGAGTCCTGGGGGGTGCGCCATCCGTGAAATTCATGCCCACCGGGATAATCCGATTGAATCAGATTTTCCCAAAATTCTGTTTCGACCTCGGGTTTCTGGATTTTCTCGATACATCTTGTCAGCCATTAATGCTTAGAGTACCTCCTCTCTAGCATGAATGTGGGCGAATTTAAGGTCTTTTAGCGCTCTTCCTAATTTCATTGTTCATTTTCTATTTTCTCTTGCACTTGAGTTTGTTCATTCTTGAGCTCTGGTTGTTGGATTTGGTCTGCTCGCGTGTGATTCCTTGGGCGTTCATGTTGATTTTTCACCGCTAGGGCACCCTGGTTCGCAGTGATTTCCTTGGGCTCGGGGTTCGATCGGGTTTGATTCATGGTAAGTCATCATTGACCTCTCCCTTCATTTTGCGCTTCATGGTTTAATCTTTAAAGTTCGTTGATGATTATATGGGTCGACCCTTGCTCATTTTTTTTCTTCGTGATTTCATATTTATCGAGTTAGAGTTTGGTTCACCTTTCCACAGGTTTTCAATGCCTACAATGTGCATCCCTTCATTTTGTCAATCGAATTTCAGGTGTACCTGTGATTCCTTGGGCGTTCTTTTGGGGTCGTGCCTTGTTTGTGCGTAATCTGGTTTAATTTGTGAAGGTAGGGTTTTGATATGTCCGCTTGGGGTTGTTAAGTTTGGTGGAGTCATTGTGATCCTCGCACCCTATGTCTAGCTTGACCTTGCTCGTAACATTTGACCCTGGTGTGCCCTAGTTTAATCATTTTGAGGGATAATGTTTGAGAATTTTGAGCTTGCCCTAGCTTTCATGGTGGAAGTCTGGTTGTCGAATTTAGGGCATCATTATTTCATTGCGGGGATCCACCATTTGAGAATCTTGGGAGTTTAAATTCAACCTTGATCAAAATTTGGCTTATTGGGATTGATTTCATATCCATTAGATTCGGATAGGAGGCTTTGTATGATCACTCCACGAATTGTCTGCGCATTGAACGGTCGTCGGGTTTTCGAGGTGTCCGCGGAATTTCCGCGCATCCGGATTTTCCCCGGTTTCGCCATTTTCCCGAAGTGTGGAGAATTCCCGGGATTTCTAACTGCCCGTGGAAATCTGTCCTATCTGAATTTTTCTGGTTTTCTGTCTGGTTTCACTTGATTTCGGTTTTTGAGATTGGATTAAGGAATTAAAAGTTGAATGATGATTTCTTGTTGCTCAATGAATGAATCATATGATAATCAGGCATCTCTTTGTCCATATTGATGATTTATTTGATGAAATGGTGTCTTGGCTACAAGAGTCTGTTTGGGTCAGATTTCTCCGAAATTCTGCCTCGACTAGATTTTCCCGGATTACTCCATTTTCCCGGATTTTTGAGTTTGATGTTCAAATATTTATTTAAGTGATTTCATGGGGTTTTGAGACTAACCTTTTGATTGAGATATGGATGATAATTGGATTTTCATGAGGCTCTTTTATGAATGCAGGCTGAATCGAGTAAGGCAACAGTAGGGAAGTCCAAAGGAGATATAGAAGGATCTTCAATTACGGATACAGAAAGGATAAAGCTGGATATGAAGAACCAGTTGTCGGATAGTAAGTTGATCTCAGTTTGGTCAGAGGTCTCTGATACAAATGTTGGAGCTTGGAGATATGAGGAGTTCAAAGGAAGGATGGCTCAGAAGGATCTATCAGCTTTGACAAAGGGGATGGTGAAATCCGGACTGGCTCATGTGGCAAGGTTTCCTCCTACAGTTCAATGCTATGAATTAATATTGGAATGTGCCCGGCACTATGACCTTGGTACGCAGAGGATCATTAGTCCTGATGGGAGAGTGTTGGCAAATCTTAATCTGGTCTCCATGGCCCAGGCATTTGACATGTCAGACTTACCATGTGTGTGTGCCTTAGACATGGACTTGGATAGGACTTACTATGATGATGAACCCGTCAAAGCTCAGCAGATGATCAACTCTTGGCTGGAGAAGCCAAAATCTCATTTCTCTAAGTTGCCTAAACAGCTACACAGGGTCAAGTTTCGACAAGATATATATGATGCAATCACACTGTTGAGCAGGGTGGCAGGCTTGAAAAGTGCCGGGACATTAGAGAATTGGATGGCACATGTTATTAACAAGATTGAGTAGGGTTTCAATTACCACTGGGCAGGGATTATCAGTATAGTGATTGACAGGCAGATGAGAGATGTGCTGGAGTCAAATAAATTCACCATGACATCTTATGTGGTATATATACTTGCCAGATTTTATCCATACAGGGGATTGAGTCCAAATGGAACATTAGGGCAAGATTTCATCTATGAGGTGTACCCTGAGTTGCACCTAGGGAGTTCGAATTACTGAAGAGTGAATGATGCATTCACTATGCATATTACTAGGTTGCTTCAGAATGCAGAGGATGTGAGAATTTCTGATGGAGCCAAGGAACTAATTAAAAGATATGGAGCCTGGTTTATACAATTCCCCACCTTCTCCTATATCAGGATTGATGGATGCCCGACTACTCCATACAGATTGCCAAGGTATCCCACTGACCACATTGTACTCTTGGAGGTTACCTGACAGATATGTGATTTTGATGCTGTTGTTAAAAATGAGAAGCATAAGATAGGGTTTGGTGGTGATTTTCCCTCAAGAATTGGTACAGGTGAAGTTTTCCCTTCAATCAATTCCGCTCATGCATCAGGGGAAGAGTTGAGTGCTTTTGGATTCTCTTTCCATTCTAAGAGGGCAGGTTTTGACATCACTGGCGAAGCACAGAAGAAGGCTACTAAAGATTATCACCACAAGGATGATCTAGAAGACTACTGGGCGAACAACAAGGATGAATTTGAGGTGAGAAAGAAAAGGTATTCTAGGCTTCTAGTTGATGTAATCGGGATGTACAATGTCAAGTTGATTCATGATCAGTTGGAGGATGATGAGAATCTAGTCCAGGATCATGCATACGAACCAGTCAAGGACAAACCCATTGGAGAGATAAACTGGTCAGAAAATGAGATAACTGAGTTAGAGGAGCTGATGGCTCCTATTGTGAAATCTACCAAGTCATGGTTAAAACATAAAGTATGGGAATTGGAGAGTGAGAAGATACCTTGCACTTTTAATTTGATGGGAAATCTGAATGCTCTTTCTACCTTAGAGGAATCAGGTGAGGATGATTCTAAAGGTAAAACCAAGGTAAACTCACCTTTTAAGATTAAAATCAGAGGCCCTAAGGAGGGTGAACCTGAAAAGAAAATAAAACCCAAGGGAAAGAAGAGGAGTCATACTTTGAAAATAGGTAAGTCCACAAAAGAAGAAGAACTTGAGAAGGTGGAAAAAGAAGACACTCCTCCAGAGCCAAAAAGGACAAGGATAACTAGGGCATCTAGGAAGAAAGATCAGGAAACTTCTAAGGATAAGGCAGACCCTCTTGTGGTTGATGTGGAGAGCTCAGGAGAGAAACCCCGGGTTTATTCAAGAAGGTCAAGAACTCCATCTCCCAAGGAGACTATGCAAAAGGCAGATCCCCTTCCAATGGCATCCACTGTGGAACAATAGAAAGATACCTCTCCTTCATTGGGTATACCTGAGCAGATGATTCATGAAGAGCATGAGACCAGTGAGGAAGTGGAACCATTTAAGGACAAGGAACTTCATAGTGCAGCTGCTGAGTTTGAAGTAGGAGATGTGGAAATGCATCATTCTCCTTTGGTACAATATGAGAATTCTCCTGCAAGTAGTAAAATTAATAGATCTCCTGAGAAGGAGGATGTTCCTGTTAAGACTCCATCACCCCTGCATGAAGAGGAGCCGGAAGTGGGAAATAAAGGTGATCAATCTCCAGAAAAGGAAAAGGATGAGATGGTAGATCAGCATGAAGAGGTTAAGGAAGGTGAAACCCGGGTGGATCTTGCTGTTCTGGATTGGCTAAACAAGGAAATCAAAAGGAAGCAGGTCATTGTTGAAGACACTCCTCTCAATTGGGATGAAATGTTGGCCAAGATTGGAAAGGGTAAAAGAAAGAATATGGCCAAGGTGGTTTCTAGGATTGAAAGGGACAAAGCTAGTAATAGAGTTATTCACATTGCCACCCCTGTTGCAAGTAAAAGTGGAGATGAGGTCACTGGGGAGGATTATGATGTATAGACCATCAATCTTGGGCCCACTTCTATGGAGCAAGATATTGAAGAGTATGAGGGATCCAATGCAGTGATCATTGGGAGATTGAGGAAGGAGACACAATCTAAACATGAACTAAAGAAAGAAAATGAAAGGCTTAGGAAATGTCTGGAAGATTTGATGAAGCCCTTACAATCTTTTCACCCATCCTCTTCTGTCGCTGCTGGTTTCTTGCAGAAGGAGACCATCTCTGAGTTAGAAAAGATAAAAGCTTCCACTCAGGCTACAATGAATTGGTTGCAGGAAGTACAGGCTAAGGGAGATGATGCAATAAAAGAGATCCTTTCAATTGGAAAGGATGCAATGAGGGCTAAGGATTGGCTGGATCATGTTCTATCTCAGGACAAGGAGGACACTGATCTCTTACTGCAGAAAACCAAGACAATCATGGAGTATAGTAAGGATCAGCTGGTGGTTGATGGAATTCTCTCTTCATCTAGGGTTAATGAGCCTTGGGAGTGGTTTGAAGCCCTGCAAATCCAGAAGAAGATCATCAAGAAGATCTATAAACAAAGAAAGCAAATTGATGGTAATTTAACTAATGCTTATGATGGATGCATAACCTTTTTTGAGATAATGACTAGCAGGAGGAAGATCGCCCCTAAGTACTTGAGTTTGGAACAATTGAAGGAATGGTGGCATGATGTCTATGCCCCAGATATTGAGGATTCTGCGACAGGACACCAATTAGATGATGCGGCTACTTATCTGGCTGTGATGGATAAGTACCTTGCGTACAAGGGTGATTGGGATAAAATGGTTAAGCAATCAAGGGAAGAGATTGACTCAATTGAATGTCGGCTCAAAATCCTACCCTTGCCATCTGTTGCTGAGTTGGATAGGGTACTTTTGAAAGTTCATGAATTGTTGGATCAGAACAAGGATAAGGGAGGCGGTAGTTAATACCATGCCACTTCGTGATTTGTGCTTCCCTATTATTATAGGGCATGTATTGATCTGAGTTGCATTGAGGAATGTGTTGTGGCTGACCTTGATGATGTACCAGCATTTAATGTGTGCCTTATTTTGAATTTCCTAAGGCTGAATTATTTTGGCTATTTTATTTTGTAAATGTCTGGCTGGGCCGACATGTTTTGGGTCTTCTTTAAATTGGTGTTCCTGCCTCATTTGTAAAGGAGATAGATAATAGAAATTAGACGAGCTAGATTGAAGAGAAGAGCTAGAGCATTTTGTAGTAGAAGTAGTAGTTAGTTCTCTTGAGCAAGTGCTGTAACACATAACAATGGAATTGTTGCTACGTCTTGGTGACCTAATACGATTGAAAGCATTGTGGTTTCTCTGGTGAATTCTTTTGTGTTAGTTTATCTTGCATGGTTCTTGTTGTTCCATCTTTTGAAATTGCTTGAAGAAATTGGATTAATGTTAAATTTAGAATTATATTTGTTTGATGAATAATGTTCATGATTTCATGCTTGGAATGTTTGTAGCAATCTCTGGTCTATACTCCCAGTAACTATCTGATTGTAGTAGGTTGGTGAAGTCAACCTGGACCATACATTTATTTATGCTTAGTTCGATTGTGGATGAATGTCTATGATTTGAAAATCTGTAAGCCTTAGAAGATTGCACCTTTCTTGTGATATTGCATTGTGGGTTAAGCAGGAATTGGTTATTTGAGATTGGTCCGTTTCAGGTGATTGTCATTTACATTGTTCATCTTAGAAATAGTTTAGATTTCGTTATATCTCTTACACCCTCATCTTTTGCTGTTTCTTTATTATCTAGTTAGATTTAGGATTTAAGATCATCATATTGCAAAATTTGATAAATTGGAAAGATACAGTTTGCTTGTAGTAAGGTCCGATTGTGATTACCAACATTTTCACATATTATCTGAGTTGTTTATGCAT
>VDFB02274525.1:0-14209 GCA_007258455.2 Sequoia sempervirens | reverse complement strand
CATGAATCAATTGTTTGTCGAGGCTTGGAGACCAACAGGCCACAAGCTTGTGGTGCCCCATTTTTGAGCTAGATTTCCTGGATTCACAAACTGACCCCGCCCACATCTTTCCTGATGGAATGGCTACGAATCATGAATGCATTCACTTGCTCCCACCACCCAACAAAGGCTTTGACCCTCATGATTCACAAAACTATTGGAGATGCATCCTTTTTTCCCGTGGCAACTTCCAATACTAGCTTAAAATCTCCTTATACCTATGAAAATCAACCTCCCCTTAACAATCATGATGGATGCCATAACTGCAGTGCAACATTTCATTTCCTCTGTGCCAACATTTTAGAACACAATTCTTTCCAGCAAGCCACTATTTTCAATAATCCATTCCAAGGGAAAAAAAACTTGAACTAAATCCATGGTCGTGACATTTCATAATATATTCGAGCTCAACACAACGAAATTAGGGTATTGGTGCTAAAACAAGACTTCCTCGAACAATTTTGATACATTTTCACAACAAGCGCAAACTGTCCTTATGCAAAGTGAAAACGTGTTTGATCAAGCATTGAACAAAGCAACTCCGTGTTCCTGTATAAAATTTCCTCTTTGCAATAAACATCTCCTTGTTTCTATGCCAAGACTTTACTATATAGTTCTCAAGCCTCTCAAGATGTGCAACCCAGCCATGATCTTTGGATCCCACTTCTCTTTACAAAAGGTTGCAAAAAATTTCCAATTTCCAAATGAAATCACAACATAAGAATTACTCGCATCATATTCACTTTGTGCGACTTTAATGGTGTCTCTTTTGCATTATGCCAATTATCAGTTTTTAGTTCCATGGCTCCAAGCACACATTAGGGCATTCAATGTGTTTTTATCCATCTTCACAATCTTTTCTAGCACAGGAAAGTCCATGTTCAGCAAGTAATTCATGTACTATTGCAAGCAATTGAACCTACTTTCTCAGAGAGATGCTTGAGTCCAAATATTGGAGCTTGCAAAATGCAACTGTTGCATTAATAAAACAAGTGGTTTCTAATTGTTCACTATAATCAGTATTTACCAAACTAGATGACTTGAGAGAAGGAAGTATTTTAATAATATGACACATTTAATTGTCAAGAGAAAACATGACATTTGACCCAACAATGTTGTAGGGATATCAAAATATGTTGGAGTTTCACTCTCATCAATTTATTCTTTTATATAAGATGCACATTAGGATATTAACTTGATTTCATCTGCAACTATTTTATTCCACTAACCTTTATTAGCCTCTCCCAAATCCATTTCAAATGAAAGGTTACAAGAATTAGATATAGAGACCTTGTCGGTAACATTATCTACCTTTGGTATTTCAGCAATGTCTACAGCAAGACATATAATTTCTAACCTCCAGTTGTGGCATTTCAACAAAGTTGCAAGATCCATTGGATTATCTTTCTCACAAGCCAATATCAACGTATCCAAACTAGACAACTCAACTGAAGTATCCATAGTGCAATCCTTGCTCACATCCAGTGTCTAAACAAAGAATTTCTCATTACAAGAAAGTATAACTGGAGAAAGTAGCTTAACCAACTTTGAATATTTCTCTCTCAAGAAATTTAGGACAAGAAGTTTTCAGCAATCCTTCAACTTCCAATAACCTAAGCACATGTTGAACTCCTTGCAGAGAGATTTCCTTATCAACCTTACAATAGGGAAGCATAACTCTGTCACCAATACCATTTTTTACTAGTCTATCATTTAGAATAGAAAAAAATTTATGAAACTCTCTACAGCCTTTCTCTCTTCTATCACCAGAAAATGTCCACAATTGACCACTTAACCAATGAAAACGAACCCAAAAGGACCAGTTAGATGTTAAATTTAAATCATTTTTTCCAGAATTTTTATCATCCTCGCTCATATGCACCATAACATTATCTATTTCTAGTCTTTTATATTCTAAGCACATCTTATCAAGCTATAAAAGTTTATCATAGCTTATTAGGCTTCCTCAAGTTGTGTGACACATGTCGGGTCACCTTGTGGGCCTGCCTAAAAATATATATATATTGAAACAAGTTTCATGCTTGAATTGACCTAGCATTGCTTCTGCATGCTTCTGGCATGAAAAATTGAAGTGGGTTGTCATTAAAATTTGCTTTCTAGCATATTTGCACGATGATCAAAACTAGTTAGGTGGGCTCTAGAATCGCTCTGGAAAACTAGTCAAACAACCTCTTGAAGTCGTGAAAATGCATAGTCATGTAGACATTTGACCCAAGAATTTAGTGCAATAGACGACTTAGCAAAACAGATCTTGAGGTGCAAGATATTCAATGCCAAAGTGGCTCATTCAAACCTTTCTGCAATTGCACCTGTTAAAAACCAATTAGGGCTCACCAAGTCACCTCCTTGAAAAAATATAAAATCATCTCCTGGGAAGCTACCACTGGAAACATTAGATCATTTAGGTCCATTGAGTATGTGTGAAATAGGGCTTTCCTTCAATCAACATTCTTCACAAGATATTAGGGGTCAAAGTTGACCTCCTTGGAACATTCAAATGTCAAAATATGAAAAATTGCCTTTGCTTTTGACTTGGTAAAAATATCAAACTTAATATTGTGACTTTGAAACTAGACCAAGGAGCATATGAATGTGAGGGAAATGTAGAGAACCAATCCATTTTCCATGACAATCATCCAGCTGTAAAATATTGGTTTGAACAGGAGGCTACTTCGCAGGCTTGAGAATTTGCAAACAACAAAACAATCCCAAAACCCTTCAGCTTTGTGTTTCAAAAACCTGTCAAAACTCATCACGAGAATCTAAAATCAGGCATATATGTTCACATATGTCAAATGAATACACTCACCAAGGGATTTGGCATGAAAATCAACTAGCTCTGAATTATGACCCTCCAAAGTAAGTCACTGGGGTAGATTTTTCAGGGGCACTTTTGAGTGTGCAAAGCAAATTTTTCATCATGGGCACTTCAAATTTGTAAAATTTGAAGGTGCCATCAGAAAATATTATCGGAAAGTTGGAGAGCTAAATTTTTTAGTGGTGAAGGTATTTTGCAGTTTTGTGCTAGTTTATGTTGTTTGAAGTTAGATCATTTTTTTTGGCTCCTGAGCCAATAATTTTTTGTCATGATCTCTGATTTTTCCAATTCTTGTGATGTTGGAAAGGTATTGAGGAGCTCTATCCATCCATCCATGCACTTTTTCCTTTTTCTATCCCAAGTATATTGTAATTTCATATTTTTTCCAGTGGATCTGCTGAAGGGTACTTGGATATTTTGGTAGTTGCAAAAGTGTTGTTTTGATCATTGTACTTCATTTCAGTTGTATTGTATATGTTGATCTCAGATTTTGTCATTTGATAAGTGTATTATCATTGTAATCATGGGTTATGCAACTCATCCTTTTGTAATAGTTCTGAATAGGGTTAATTATGAGTCATGGCAAAAAGGCATAATCCTGCATTGTAAGTGGCTAAAAATTTTGCTACATCTTTATGGACTCATTTCTGAACCAAAAACAACATATATGAAACATGTTTGGGGTAATAATATTGATCATATCATAGGATTGATTGGTCCTACTTTCAATGTAAGCATTTTTAGTGAGACCTATCATAAGGTCTTCTCAGACATCTCATGCCCACACACAATTTGGACCAAGGTTTGGGAGATTTTTGGAGATCCACACAAGCCTCCATTCCCAATAGATCTTGCTTCAGATTGCCTCATTCCACTTGATGTTGTTGAAAATGTACCCTATGATGATGAGACCTTAGAGGAGTTTGAATATGATGCATAATTTGAGCATCTTGATGATCCAGAGACTTCTCCTGCAACTCCTACTTCTACAGTTTAGATCACACATTCATCTTCTATTGATGGTTCATTGAGTACTTCCAGTGATTCATTGCAATAGGTATCTATTTGTCTTCCTAATTGGGATTCCTATTTATCAAACATTGCTTCTTTGTTTGTGGAGTCTCACATTTCAGATTTGGAGGACCAATTTGAGGGTTTGTCTCTCCTATTTGATGATAGTCATGGATCAACTATTGTCACTTCTTGTTTGTCTTTGGATCTTGTTCAAGATCAATTTGCACTTGTTCCTAGCTTGTCACAGGTTGTTGTGATTGGGCATGTACCTGATTGGATTGTGGCATCGTCTTCGTCATCCAAGAGCTTGGCAACACATGAGTAGATTTCAAAGACACAATCTTCATACATATGGATTCCTCTTCCTTCAAATTCCTATCGAGAATGGGAAGCATTCCTGCATTTGTATTTGGTGTATCTTATTCCCAAGGGGAGAAACATTGGATTATGTTTTGTCTTCAGACATTAACCATATTTTCAAGTGATCATTCATTATGGGGGGATATCTTGTCTCTCTTTTTCCCTCTTATGGGAGGTTATTGACTGTATATACATTATGGATGTAGTCCTTGGGGGGTATCATTGATTCCTCCATACATCATGTTGATTTGTTTTCTTTTGTTTTCTCTCTTTTGGAGAGGAGTTTTGTCCCATTGGGTTTTCTCCTTTTCTCCATTTGTGAGAGATTGATTGCATTTCATCTGTATTTGCATTGTAAATGGGTACCTAACATGGTCTAGTAGTTGGGACCCATCTTCATCTTCATACTTGCATCTTTACATCATTTGCAAAATAATCTTCTCTTAAGTTAAACTTAAGGGGGGTGTTGGTGTGAATAAATGTCTTATATGTAGCTAATTCACTCACTAGGTTATTAGGGGACACATTCACGTGTTAAGTTTACTTAGGATATAAGATTCCTTCCAGAAGTCTTAGTTGGCTTTTCTAGAACTTATCTTATCTAGCTTTATTTCTTGATTCCTAGTGTGACCAATGACATAGTGAAGGTTAACTACACCTGATCCATACGAATTTGAGGCATATTTAACCCACTAAGCATTAATCCCAATAAGATCATTCAATGTAAACAAAGACAAAGAAGCCATTAAAACTAACATTCTAAATCATAAAAGCTTGAAAAACCTCTAATCTAAGATATTGAAACTTATCCTATTGGGGGAGTGGTGTCGCATTGATGTGGAATGGTGACCCTTTCCCAATCCCTTGGATAATGAGCTTGTTTCAATCAATTTTATTAAAGAAAATTGATGAAACCATTGATAGATGTGTATGAAAACATGATTTAAAGCTAAATGAGTATGATGCAAGCTATTTTTTACATGATTTATACTAAGATGATTGAAATGGGTGTATGAAAATATACTCTAAATGTATGCAAGCTTAAAAAGATTAAAATCCTAATTAACAAATAAGCTAAACGTATGCATCTATGTTATCATGAAAGCCATTAATGGAAGCTTAAAGCTAATGTGCAACTAAAAATGAACTAAAATATGCTAAATGTGAGTAAAGTATGAGTGTGAGTGTGAGTGAATTCAACAACACAAGTTTTCAATTGAAAGATGGATCCATTTATCTCCAAATAGTGTTCTATTTATAGGAAAGCAAATGAGAAATGAAGGGTTGAGATCAAAAAGATCAATCAGCGGTCAAGGATGAAAGGGAGAAGAGGCATGGATTATGGATTCTCATCAATGGGTGAGAATGCAAGATGAGATTTAATCAAGGGTTCTCATTTATTCGAAACATAGGTCACAATGTAACTTGCTTAAGAAGTCACAAGTTTAGCTTGCTCAAGAAGCCAAGTGAGAATATCCCCTTTTCAAATGATTGGAGGAGAGAGAATATTCTCATTGGAGGAATGTGCAAGAATATTCCATTGCAAGTGGAAGAATTAGTAATTTGATAATTAAAACAAAGTTTAATTATGCAAATTAGGGGAATTATATGATATTCATTAAATAATTGATTTAATGGAGATCAAATGAAAAGGCAATGGATGAGATTGATTTGATCTATCAATGGTCACAAATGAAAGGAGGATGAAACATGGATCAATGATTCTCATCAATGGATGAGAATCAAAGATCACATGGATCAAGAAAAGATCAAGGGCTCACAATCATGCAAACAAACACACTTTGCAACAACTTTAAAAAGTTGTTTCAAAGTTTGTTTGGAGTAATCATTACCTTTTTTTGGAGGAAAATAGGAGAATATTCCTTTGGAATATTCTCTATGCAAGTGGATGAGAGGGAAATTAGCAATTTAATTAATTACAACTAAATTTGAATGTGCAAGATGAGGAATGTGAGGATATTCATTAAATTATTGATTTATTTAATGAAAATGAGATGCAAATATGATATTTAATTAAATAACTTAGGTTATTTAATTAAATAAGAGGACTTAGGGTTAAAATCAAATAATTTCCATTATTTAATTAAATCGGATGAAATTTCAATGTGAGAAGGGGTGAATAAACCCAATTAGGTCAATTAGATTAATAGGTGAAAATGAGGCATTTAATTAAATAATTAGGCTTATTTAATTAAACAAGCAAAAAGAGGATGGGTTTGAGAACAAAATGATGTTAGTTAGCCAATGTGATCCATTGAGACATTTTTAGGTGTCTACACTAGGTAGTTAGTTTGTTAGTTGTCTCATGTTATAGGATTAAGACACTTGTCATGATCTTGTCTAATCCTATATCTCTACCTTTCTTTTATAAGCAAGGAATCTCATGTACATTTGTATACTCAACCATTATTTAATCTTGAATTGTTGAAGCAAGATTTCTTGCCATTCTCTCTCTTATGGAAGGTGTTTTGGTCTAGCAACTGTTCCTATGGGTTTTGGGGAGTCACCATTAACTCCCACATTTAGTAGGCTTGATCTATCATCTAATGAAGTCTCACGACTACAGTCAATTCTCAAGGACATGACCATAATTATTCGGAAGGGAAAGGAAAGGGTGGTTTGGATTGCTTCTAGTTCATGGAAATACAACACAAAGGATGGTTTCTCAATGTTGGGGAAACAAGATGGGAGAACTTTGCTTCCATGGAAGTTATGTTGGGATGATAGATGCCTTTAAAAAGTAGGGGCCTTCCCTTGGATTGCAATCTAGGGAAGAATTTTGGTAGCAAATAAGTTTAGAAAAATGTGCTACTAGGGCCCGTCATGGTGTGTGATGTGTAAATCAAGTGAGGAGGTTGATGGTGTTTTCTGCAGCAACAACTTCAGACGAGATACAATATTCTATCTCTCTTGAAAGGTAATTCTCAACAATAAATCATTGAAGATTACCCCAAGGTCTCTCGGGTGTTAGGTCATAACAATGCATAAAACAACTTAGATAAAATGTGAAATGCTGGTAATCACAATCGGACCTTAGCTACAAGCAAACTGTATCTTTCAATTATCAGGTTTGACAATATGATGATCTTAAATCCTAAATCTAACCGAATAATAAAGAAACAGCAAAAGATAGGGATGCAAGGAAGTGATAAGATCTAAACTACTGAGAGGACAAACAATGTAAATAACATATATCTGGAATGGACCTATCTCAAATAACTAGTTCTTATTCGACCCACAAAGCAATCTTACAAGAACGGTGCAATCTTTTGAGGAATTCAGATTTTCAAATCATAGACATGCGTCTACAATCGAACTTAAGCACATTGAATATACGGTCCAGGTTGACTTTGCCAGCCTACTACAATCAGATAGTTACTGGGAGTATAGACCAGAGATAGCTACAAACATTCCAAATATGAAATCATAGACATCATTTATCCAATTGAAACTAATCTATTTCTGAATACTAAACCCTAAATCTTCAAGCAATTTAAAAGATGGAACACAAGAACCATGCAAGATGAAATAACACAAAGGATTCCACCAGGAAAACCACAATGTCTCCAATTGTATTAATCACCAAAATCTGCAACAATTCAACTGTTCTGATACAGTATTTGCTTCAAGAAGAGACTAAGAAATTCTAACTATTGCTCTTGCTTATCTCTATTACTGCTTAGCTAACCAATGTCTAACCCTTACAATGAGGCAAGAACGCCTATTTATAGCAAATTCCCCCCAAGACATGTCGGCCCAGCCAAACATTTTACAAAATAATAAAACCGCCAAAACAGGTCGGCCAAGGAAACGAACCAAGGCACACATTAAATGCCATCATCCAAGTCGGCTCTGACACAGTCCCCAAGGAAGTCTGGTCCAATGCATGCCCCATAGTAATAGGGAAGCACAAATCTCAAAATGAGCATTAACTGTCGCTCCCTTTATCCTTCTTCTGTCCGGATGACCCTTGGACCCTCAAGAATATTCCGTCCAACTCAGCAATAGGTGGCAATGGCAAAACCCTGAGTCGGCATTTAATGGAGTCTGCTTCTTGCTTGGACCGCTCAACAATCTTGTTCCAATCCTCCTTGTTGGCCATGTATCTATCCATCACTGCCATGTAGGTGGCTGCATCATCAAGTAGGTGGCCAGTGACAGCTTCATCAGAATTCGGGGCATAAATTTCATGCCACCACTCCTTCAATTGATCCAAGCTCAGATACTTGGGAGCTATCTTCTTCCTCCCTGTCATTACCTCAAAGAAGGCAATGCATCCATCATAAACTATAGTAAGCTCACCATCAATTTGCTTCTTTCTCTTTAAAATTTTCTTCAAAGCCTTCTGCCTGATCTACAGCGCTTCGAACCACTCCCACGGTTCATCCACCCTTGAGGAAGGAAGGATTCCATCTTTAGCCAATTGATCCTTGCCATGTCCCAAGATAACCTTCGATTTCTGCAGCAGGAGATCCATATCATTCTTATCCTGGGACAGAATATACTCCAACAGCTCCTTTGCCCGGACTGCATCCTTCCCTACAGATAAAACTGTCTTGATAGCATCATCTCCTTTTGCTTGTACACTCATTAACCAGTCCGTGGCAGCCTGAGCAGAGGTTTTCATCTTTTCTATTCCAGAAATTGTCTCCTTAGGCAGAAAGCCAGGGGTAGCAGATGAAGAAGGGTGAAGTGACTGCAAAGGTTTCATAACCTCCTCCAAACACTTCCTTAACCGTTCATTCTCCTTCTTTAGCTCATGTTTAGTTTGGGTCCCCTTCTTCAACCTATCCACAATTACGGCGCTGGATCCCTCAAACTCCTCAATATCTTGCTCCATGGAGGCTGGCCCGAGGTTGATAGTCTGGACATTATAGTCCTAGCTCGTAATATCCTCCCTCATTTTATCCGCTGCAGGGGTGGCAATGTGGACTACCCTATTGTGCGCTTCATCCCTTTCCACCCGGGAGATGACCTTTGCAGCCTTCTTCTTCTTTCCTTTGCCAATTTTTGACAACATTTCATCCCAGTCCAAGGGGGTGTCCTCAACAATCACTTGCTTCTTCCTCACAAGTTCCTTTTCGAGCCAGTCTGGGGCTACAGGGTCAGTCTGGATTTCTTCCACTCCGGCATTTTCTGGCTCCTCTGTCACTTTCTCTTCCTCTGGAGTTGTTGCCTTATCATCCTCCTTCTCCGGAAGCTGCTCACCTGGATCCACCTCTTCAAGTTCTGCCTCTTGCTGCACCGGTGAGGGAGTCTTGGCAGGGATATTCTCCTCTGGCTCTGGTGATCCGCGGCCTTGGTCAATCTCCGAAGAATTTTCATATTGCACCAACGGAGAAGTGTGTCCTTCTTCTGTTCCCACCTCAAGCTTAGCCGCCTCACTGAAAAGTGTTCCTTCCTTGAACTGTTCTGCCTCCCCGCCAATTTCATGCTCATCCGGACTCTCTGGTTCAGGTGCGCTTGGTGGCGGAGAAACAGACTTTGGTGGCTCTTCAACTGGTAGCCTTGGGGAGGAGTCCCTCTGCTGCGCAGCATCCTTGGGAGAGGGAGTCCTTGATTTTCTTGTGTAGACCTTGGTTTTTTCCCCTCCGGAGCTCTCCACATCAACAATTGGAGGTTCATCCTCCGAAGCAACTTGATCCTTCCTCTTGGCGGTCCTTGTCGTTCTAGTTTTCTTAGGCGGTGGAGGAGCATCCTCCTCTTCAGCTTTCTCAGTTTCCTCCTCATCAGAGGACTTGCTGATTGTCAGGGTCTTCCATCTTCTCTTTCCCTTCGGCTTCCTCTTCGTTTCAGGTTCAGCCCCTTCCTTAGGACCTTTGACTTTGATCTTGAATGGTGATGTTTTCACTGTTTTCCCTTTGGGGTCGTCTTCCCCGGATTCTTCAGAAGTTGACATGGGATTGAGATTTCCCATCAAGTCAAAAGTGCAAGTTACCTTTGCACTTTCCAATTCCCAGATTTTATGCTTTATCCACGAGGAAGTGAACTTCATGACAGGAGCCATCAAATCCTCCAGCTCTGTAATTTCATTCTCGTTCCAGTCAATATCTCCGGTTGGCCTACCCTTCACCGCATCATAAGCGTGGTCTTGCACCAGTTTTCCGTCATCATCAAGCTGATCCGGAATCAGTTTAACATTGTATTGCCTAATGGCCTCCACCGGCAACCTAGAATATCTTTTCTTCCTCGCCTCAAGGTCATCTTTGATGTTGACCCAGTAGTCTTCTAGATCATCCTTGTGCCTATATTCCCGGGTAGCTCTCTTCTGAGCCTCTCCAGTTATGTCAAAATTCATTCTTTTCGAATGGAAGGAGAATCCATAGGCTGCCAGTTCCTCCCCTGTGGTGTGAGCTGATTGGATAGACGGGCACATCTCTCCCACACCAATCCCAAGAGGGAAATCTCCTCTGAAGCCTGTCTTGTGCTTCTCCCTCTTCACCACTGCATCAAACTCACAGATCTGTCTTACAACTTCCAGCAGCACAATGTGGTCAGTGGAATACGGAGGCAACCTGTAAGGGGCTACTGGGCATCCACCAATCCTGAGGTAAGTGAACGTAGGGAACTGGATGAACCATGCTCCGTAGTTCTTGATCAGTCCTTTGGCCCCATCGGATAATCTGAGGTGCTCAGCATTCTGGAGCGTCCGGGTGATATGCATTGTAAATGCATCATTTGTCCTCCTATAATCCTTATGCCCCAGATGCAACTCCAGATACACTTCATAAATTATATCCTATCTGATTGTTCCCTTCGGACTCAGGCCCTTGTATGGGTAGGAGATGGCCAACACATACATTACATATGAAGACATCGTGAATTTCTTTGCCTCCAGGACATTTCTCAACTATCTGTCAATCACAGCACTAATTAGCCCTGCCCAGTGATAGTTGGTCCCTTGACTAATTTTGGTGATCACATGGACCATCCAACTCTCCAATACACCTGCACCTCTTAATCCTGCCACCCTGCTCAGAAGTGTGATGGCATCATATACCTCTGACCTGAATTTTACCTTGTGCAGCTGTTTGGGCAACTTCGAATGATGGGACTTTGGCTTCTCTAGCCATGAGTTGATTATCTGCTGAGCCTTGACTGGCTCATTCTCATAACAAGTCCTGGCAGTGTCAATGTTCAAGGCGCACACTGAAGGAAGATCCGGCATACTGAAAGCCTATGCAATGGAGGCCGGACTGAAGTTGGCCAAGACTCTCCCCTCGGTGCTGACCACTCTCTGTGTGTCAAAGTCGTATTGTCGGGCGCATTCCAGGATTAATTCATAACACTGAACTACCGGAGGGAACCCTGCCACATATACCAATCCGGAGTTCATCATCCCTTGTCTCATGGCTAACTGATCTTTCTCGGCCATTCTCTGTTTGAACTCCTCATATCGCCAAGCACCAACATTTGTATCCGATACCTCAGCCCACACGGATGACAACTTGCTCTCAGGAAGCTGGCTTTTCATGTCCTGTCTCAATCGTTCTGTCTCAGAGATAGATGAAGCCCCTGCGCCACCCTTGGACTTACCAGCAGCCGCCTTGCTTGATTCAGCCTGCATATCCAAAAATCATCATTAGTATTCAATTATTGCTCATATTCCAATCCAAAAGGTTAGCACAGATCATATAAATTAATCAAAATCCATTGCCAAATGCTAATCCTTCGAGATCCGGAGAAATCAGATAATCCGGGAAAATCACGCAAATCGGGAAAATACTGTCGGGGCGGAATTTCAGAAAAATCCGACCCAGACGGATTCCTGCTGCCAACGGATCATTAGTCAAATAAATCATTAGTGCAGATAAAAAGACAAAGGATAATCATGGAATTCACTCATTGGCAACAAGAAATAAGCATTAACAATCGTTCCATTAATCCTGTCATCGAAACATTTGAAAGGACACAATTAGACAGGAAATCCGAAAAAATCCGGATGGAACGGATTTTCGCGGACGACCTAAAATGCGCCGGAAATGACCCCAGTCCGCGGAATAAGTCCAAACCGGGAAAATCCGGAAGCGACGAAATTCCGCGACGACCTCGGAAACCCGAAAAACGACAAAACGCGGACCAAAACCCAAACAATCACGGGATTCTCCTCTCCTAAGCTCGAATGATCTCAGAACCGACGACAATCAACAAAATTCAAAGCGCAAAGGACCCCAAAGTTCCAGAAACTTGCAAAGGACAAGTTCCCACATCAAAACGATGATGCCCTAAATCGAATAATCAAATCTCCGCCATTAAAACCAGAGCAAGCTTTAGGGTCTAAGATATCGGCTAAGGATTTACCTAAAGCACTCGAATCTTCACAAGACGGGGAAGTCAACAAGATACAGGGACAAAATCGCACAAACAACATGAAATCTTCGCTCCGGGCCCAAACACCGAAGAAAAACCCTAACTTCGCATGATATGGCGAATTCCGCACCAAAAGAACAAGCAATCAAGCCCAGAACTCCGTCTAAAGGATACACATGCAACCAAACGGACGGACAAACTCGCAGGACACGAGTGATAGGGTTTCATCATACAAACGGGTCAAACCCCGACTCTATAAATATGAAATTAAAATCAAGCAAAAGTTGACCCAAATCTAATAATACCCAATGCAAAGCCCTCAATCACCATACAAGCAAAACGGAAGGGCAATGACTACATACCATGGATAAAAGCGGAAGAAATTCGAGCTTGAGAAGGCAACCTTCGCAGCAAACACGTCCAAGCAATGAAAACACCAACACCGGCACTCAAGCAATCCTCACGCAAACAAATTAAGATCGATTCTCAAAGCTCAGATGGAAAACTCAATCGCCAGAGCAATCAGCAAGGGAGCAATGAAGTTAGAGCTGAAAAATGCCCCTAAACTACTCTTATAAGTACCCACCGGAAGGTACCTTCAACCATTAATGCGCTGATAAGACATTTCCGACAAGTCCCAAACCCGAGCCCCGCTTAAATTTCAAAAAATCCTGCATCGCACGGAACACCGGATTCCATGAAATGCGTAACCTGTGGAAATGAGAAGATCGATTTTGGCGTATCCGTGAAAATCCGCCAGATCGAAAATCCCGGCTAGCGTAAACCCAAAATCAAGAATCTTGCCGAACGGATAAGGAACCAGGTTCGAAAATCCGGCCAGAGCCGGAAAATCCCGGATCCGTGAAAACCCTGACTTGGCCAAAAACTCATTTTCAAGCAATTCGAACCTCAAGGCAAGGTCAAAGCCAGCAAGATCAACATGTCAAGACCCTAAAATGATAAGTGCAATAGAACCAAAGGTCAAAGACACCAAAAAAAAGAGGGTCCCTACTCCAAGTGGGGCGTGTGCAAAACCGCACAACAAGGAGGAGGAAAATCACTTGCTTCTTGGATGTCCTTTTGCCCAAGAATTTTGGAGATGGTTGTGTGTGAAGTTGGGTTGGGTTGGTGCACTTCCAAATGACATCTTGTCCCTCTTCAAAATCCTGGCCACTATAAAAATCAAGGCAATGTACTCATGCATATGGCTAATTAGTCATTTTATTCTATTATGGGAGATCTTGAAGGAGCGGAATAGCAGGATATTCCAAGGTAAGGAAATGCTTGTTTCATCCTTTCAAAATAAAGTAGAGGTAGCCATAGTTGAGATTATGAACAATAGGGTGGCAAGGCTAAATCCTTAGAAATTTTTACTCATAGAATGGGATAAGAAATTGAGATTGGGGAGGTTTGGCCTTAGGATCCCAAAATTTGGCAGTAAGGAGGAAGTAGGAAAGCATGATCTTCAGGACAAAGCAATTTAGAGGCCCCCCGCTCAATCTTGGGTCAAGCTAAATTTTGATAGGGCATCACGAGGGAATTCAAGAAGGTTGGGTGCAAGGTGAATAATTTGCAACTTGAGTTGAGTCATTGTAGGGGAATTGGTGATTCCCCTCCTAGATAGGA